>JBCNJP010013596.1:0-12144 GCA_039602395.1 Deinandra increscens subsp. villosa
TTGGGCCATAATTGGTCGTAAACACAACTTATTGGTTATATACACACTTTACTAGGACTCATTGGTCCCAACCGACCCTCAATGCCCTACTAAACACTCCTTATAGGGCCATCATTGGTCCTAAACACAACTTATTGGTTATATACAAACCTTAGTGGGACTCATTAGTCCCAACTAAACACACATTATTGGGCCATCATTGGTCCTAAACACAACTTATTGGTTATATACACACCTTACTAGGACTTATTGGTTCTAACCGACCCTCATTGCCCTACTAAACACACCTTATTGGGCCATCATTGGTCCTAAACATAATTTATTTGTTATATACACACCTTAGTGGGACTCATTAGTCCCAACTAAACACACCATATTGGGCCATAATTGGTCGTAAACACAACTTATTGGTTATATAAACACCTTATTAGGACTCATTGGTGCCAACTAACCCTCATTGTCCCTAAACCCACTTTATTGTGCCATCATTAGTCCTAAACACAACGTATTGGTTATATGCACACATTAGTGGGACTCATTGGTCGCAACTAAACACACCTTATTGGGCCATAATTGGTCGTAAACACAACTTATTGGTTATATACACACTTTATTGGGACTCATTGGTCCCAACGGACCCTCATTGCCCTTAAACACACATTATTGGGTCATCATTGGTCCTTAACACAACTTATTGGTTATATAAGACACACCTTACTAGGACTTATTGGTCCCAACCGACCCTCATTGCCCTACTAAACACTCCTTATAGGGCCATCATTGGTCCTAAACACAACTTATTGGTTATATACACACCTTAGTGGGAGTCATTAGTCCCAACTAAACACACATTATTGGGCCATCATTGGTCCTAAACACAACTTATTGGTTATATACACACCTTACTAGGACTTATTGGTTCTAACCGACCCTCATTGCCCTACTAAACACACCTTATTGGGCCATCATTGGTCCTAAACATAATTTATTGGTTATATACACACCTTAGTGGGACTCATTAGTCCCAACTAAACACACCATATTGGGCCATAATTGGTCATAAACACAACTTATTGGTTATATAAACACCTTATTAGGACTCATTGGTGCCAACTAACCCTCATTGTCCCTAAACCCACTTTATTGTGCCATCATTGGTCCTAAACACAACGTGTTGGTTATATGCACACATTAGTGGGACTCATTGGTCCCAGCGAAACACACCTTATTGGGCCATAATTGGTCGTAAACACAACTTATTGGTTATATACACACTTTACTAGGACTCATTGGTCCCAACCGACCCTCAATGCCCTACTAAACACTCCTTATAGGGCCATCATTGGTCCTAAACACAACTTATTGGTTATATACAAACCTTAGTGGGACTCATTAGTCCCAACTAAACACACATTATTGGGCCATCATTGGTCCTAAACACAACTTATTGGTTATATACACACCTTACTAGGACTTATTGGTTCTAACCGACCCTCATTGCCCTACTAAACACACCTTATTGGGCCATCATTGGTCCTAAACATAATTTATTTGTTATATACACACCTTAGTGGGACTCATTAGTCCCAACTAAACACACCATATTGGGCCATAATTGGTCGTAAACACAACTTATTGGTTATATAAACACCTTATTAGGACTCATTGGTGCCAACTAACCCTCATTGTCCCTAAACCCACTTTATTGTGCCATCATTGGTCCTAAACACAACGTGTTGGTTATATGCACACATTAGTGGGACTCATTGGTCCCAGCAAAACACACCTTATTGGGCCATAATTGGTCGTAAACACAACTTATTGGTTATATACACACTTTACTAGGACTCATTGGTCCCAACCGACCCTCATTGCCCTACTAAACACTCCTTATAGGGCCATCATTGGTCCTAAACACAACTTATTGGTTATATACAAACCTTAGTGGGACTCATTAGTCCCAACTAAACACACATTATTGGGCCATCATTGGTCCTAAACACAACTTATTGGTTATATACACACCTTACTAGGACTTATTGGTTCTAACCGACCCTCATTTCCCTACTAAACACACCTTATTGGGCCATCATTGGTCCTAAACATAATTTATTTGTTATATACACACCTTAGTGGGACTCATTAATCCCAACTAAACACACCATATTGGGCCATAATTGGTCGTAAACACAACTTATTGGTTATATAAACACCTTATTAGGACTCATTGGTGCCAACTAACCCTCATTGTCCCTAAACCCACTTTATTGTGCCATCATTAGTCCTAAACACAACGTATTGGTTATATGCACACATTAGTGGGACTCATTGGTCGCAACTAAACACACCTTATTGGGCCATAATTGGTCGTAAACACAACTTATTGGTTATATACACACTTTACTGGGACTCATTGGTCCCAACCGACCCTCATTGCCCTACTAAACACTCCTTATAGGGCCATCATTGGTCCTAAACACAACTTATTGGTTATATACAAACCTTAGTGGGACTCATTAGTCCCAACTAAACACACATTATTGGGCCATCATTGGTCCTAAACACAACTTATTGGTTATATACACACCTTACTAGGACTTATTGGTTCTAACCGACCCTCATTGCCCTACTAAACACACCTTATTGGGCCATCATTGGTCCTAAACATAATTTATTTGTTATATACACACCTTAGTGGGACTCATTAGTCCCAACTAAACACACCATATTGGGCCATAATTGGTCGTAAACACAACTTATTGGTTATATAAACACCTTATTAGGACTCATTGGTGCCAACTAACCCTCATTGTCCCTAAACCCACTTTATTGTGCCATCATTGGTCCTAAACACAACGTATTGGTTATATGCACACATTAGTGGGACTCATTGGTCCCAACTAAACACACTTTATTGGGCCATAATTGGTCGTAAACACAACTTATTGGTTATATACACACTTTATTGGGACTCATTGGTCCCAACGGACCCTCATTGCCCTTAAACACACATTATTGGGCCATCATTGGTCCTCATCACAACTTATTGGTTATATAAGACACACCTTACTAGGAGTTATTGGTCCCAACCGACCCTCATTGCCCTACTAAACACTCCTTATAGGGCCATCATTGGTACTAAACACAACTTATTGGTTATATACAAACCTTAGTGGGACTCATTAGTCCCAACTAAACACACATTATTGGGCCATCATTGGTCCTAAACACAACTTCTTGGTTATATACACACCTTACTAGGACTTATTGGTTCTAACCGACCCTCATTTCCCTACTAAACACACCTTATTGGGCCATCATTGGTCCTAAACATAATTTATTTGTTATATACACACCTTAGTGGGACTCATTAGTCCCAACTAAACACACCATATTGGGCCATAATTGGTCGTAAACACAACTTATTGGTTATATAAACACCTTATTAGGACTCATTGGTGCCAACTAACCCTCATTGTCCTTAAACCCACTTTATTGTGCCATCATTGGTCCTAAACACAACGTATTGGATATATGCACACATTAGTGGGACTCATTAGTCCCAACTAAACACACCTTATTGGGCCATGATTGGTCGTAAACACAATTTATTGGTTATATACACACTTTATTGGGACTCATTGGTCCTAACGGACCCTCATTGCCCTTAAACACACATTATTGGGCCATCATTGGTCCTTAACACAACTTATTGGTTATATAAGACACACCTTACTAGGACTTATTGGTCCCAACCGACCCTCATTGCCCTACTAAACACTCCTTATAGGGCCATCATTGGTCCTAAACACAACTTATTGGTTATATACAAACCTTAGTGGGACTCATTAGTCCCAACTAAACACACATTATTAGGCCATCATTGGTCCTAAACACAACTTATTGGTTATATACACACCTTACTAGGACTTATTGGTTCTAACCGACCCTCATTTCCCTACTAAACACACCTTATTGGGCCATCATTGGTCCTAAACATAATTTATTGGTTATATACACACCTTAGTGGGACTCATTAGTCGCAACTAAACACACCATATTGGGCCATAATTGGTCGTAAACACAACTTATTGGTTATATAAACACCTTATTAGGACTCATTGGTGCCAACTAACCCTCATTGTCCCTAAACCCACTTTATTGTGCCATCATTAGTCCTAAACACAACGTATTGGTTATATGCACACATTAGTGGGACTCATTGGTCGCAACTAAACACACCTTATTGGGCCATAATTGGTCGATAACACAACTTATTGGTTATATACACACTTTACTGGGACTCATTGGTCCCAACCGACCCTCATTGCCCTACTAAACACTCCTTATAGGGCCATCATTGGTCCTAAACACAACTTATTGGTTATATACAAACCTTAGTGGGACTCATTAGTCCCAACTAAACACACATTATTGGGCCATCATTGGTCCTAAACACAACTTATTGGTTATATACACACCTTACTAGGACTTATTGGTTCTAACCGACCCTCATTGCCCTACTAAACACACCTTATTGGGCCATCATTGGTCCTAAACATAATTTATTTGTTATATACACACCTTAGTGGGACTCATTAGTCCCAACTAAACACACCATATTGGGCCATAATTGGTCGTAAACACAACTTATTGGTTATATAAACATCTTATTAGGACTCATTGGTGCCAACTAACCCTCATTGTCCCTAAACCCACTTTATTGTGCCATCATTGGTCCTAAACACAACGTATTGGTTATATGCACACATTAGTGGGACTCATTGGTCCAAACTAAACACACTTTATTGGGCCATAATTGGTCGTAAACACAACTTATTGGTTATATACACACTTTATTGGGACTCATTGGTCCTAACGGACCCTCATTGCCCTTAAACACACATTATTGGGCCATCATTGGTCCTTAACACAACTTATTGGTTATATAAGACACACCTTACTAGGACTTATTGGTCCCAACCGACCCTCATTGCCCTACTAAACACTACTTATAGGGCCATCATTGGTCCTAAACACAACTTATTGGTTATATACAAACCTTAGTGGGACTCATTAGTCCCAACTAAACACACATTATTGGGCCATCATTGGTCCTAAACACAACTTATTGGTTATATACACACCTTACTAGGACTTATTGGTTCTAACCGACCCTCATTTCCCTACTAAACACACCTTATTGGGCCATCATTGGTCCTAAACATAATTTATTGGTTATATACACACCTTAGTGGGACTCATTAGTCGCAACTAAACACACCATATTGGGCCATAATTGGTCGTAAACACAACTTATTGGTTATATAAACACCTTATTAGGACTCATTGGTGCCAACTAACCCTCATTGTCCCTAAACCCACTTTATTGTGCCATCATTAGTCCTAAACACAACGTATTGGTTATATGCACACATTAGTGGGACTCATTGGTCGCAACTAAACACACCTTATTGGGCCATAATTGGTCGATAACACAACTTATTGGTTATATACACACTTTACTGGGACTCATTGGTCCCAACCGACCCTCATTGCCCTACTAAACACTCCTTATAGGGCCATCATTGGTCCTAAACACAACTTATTGGTTATATACAAACCTTAGTGGGACTCATTAGTCCCAACTAAACACACATTATTGGGCCATCATTGGTCCTAAACACAACTTATTGGTTATATACACACCTTACTAGGACTTATTGGTTCTAACCGACCCTCATTGCCCTACTAAACACACCTTATTGGGCCATCATTGGTCCTAAACATAATTTATTTGTTATATACACACCTTAGTGGGACTCATTAGTCCCAACTAAACACACCATATTGGGCCATAATTGGTCGTAAACACAACTTATTGGTTATATAAACATCTTATTAGGACTCATTGGTGCCAACTAACCCTCATTGTCCCTAAACCCACTTTATTGTGCCATCATTGGTCCTAAACACAACGTATTGGTTATATGCACACATTAGTGGGACTCATTGGTCCAAACTAAACACACTTTATTGGGCCATAATTGGTCGTAAACACAACTTATTGGTTATATACACACTTTATTGGGACTCATTGGTCCCAACGGACCCTCATTGCCCTTAAACACACATTATTGGGCCATCATTGGTCCTCATCACAACTTATTGGTTATATAAGACACACCTTACTAGGAGTTATTGGTCCCAACCGACCCTCATTGCCCTACTAAACACTCCTTATAGGGCCATCATTGGTACTAAACACAACTTATTGGTTATATACAAACCTTAGTGGGACTCATTATTCCCAACTAAACACACATTATTGGGCCATCATTGGTCCTAAACACAACTTCTTGGTTATATACACACCTTACTAGGACTTATTGGTTCTAACCGACCCTCATTTCCCTACTAAACACACCTTATTGGGCCATCATTGGTCCTAAACATAATTTATTTGTTATATACACACCTTAGTGGGACTCATTAGTCCCAACTAAACACACCATATTGGGCCATAATTGGTCGTAAACACAACTTATTGGTTATATAAACACCTTATTAGGACTCATTGGTGCCAACTAACCCTCATTGTCCCTAAACCCACTTTATTGTGCCATCATTGGTCCTAAACACAACGTATTGGATATATGCACACATTAGTGGGACTCATTAGTCCCAACTAAACACACCTTATTGGGCCATGATTAGTCGTAAACACAATTTATTGGTTATATACACACTTTATTGGGACTCATTGGTCCTAACGGACCCTCATTGCCCTTAAACACACATTATTGGGCCATCATTGGTCCTTAACACAACTTATTGGTTATATAAGACACACCTTACTAGGACTTATTGGTCCCAACCGACCCTCATTGCCCTACTAAACACTCCTTATAGGGCCATCATTGGTCCTAAACACAACTTATTGGTTATATACAAACCTTAGTGGGACTCATTAGTCCCAACTAAACACACATTATTGGGCCATCATTGGTCCTAAACACAACTTATTGGTTATATACACACCTTACTAGGACTTATTGGTTCTAACCGACCCTCATTTCCCTACTAAACACACCTTATTGGGCCATCATTGGTCCTAAACATAATTTATTGGTTATATACACACCTTAGTGGGACTCATTAGTCGCAACTAAACACACCATATTGGGCCATAATTGGTCGTAAACACAACTTATTGGTTATATAAACACCTTATTAGGACTCATTGGTGCCAACTAACCCTCATTGTCCCTAAACCCACTTTATTGTGCCATCATTGTTCCTAAACACAATGTATTGGTTATATGCACACATTAGTGGGACTCATTGGTCCCAACTAAACAAACTTTATTGGGCCATAATTGGTCGTAAACACAACTTATTGGTTATATACACACTTTATTGGGACTCATTGGTCCCAACGGACCCTCATTGCCCTTAAACACACATTATTGGGCCATCATTGGTCCTCAACACAACTTATTGGTTATATAAGACACACCTTACTAGGAGTTATTGGTCCTAACCGACACTCATTGCCCTACTAAACACTCCTTATAGGGCCATCATTGGTCCTAAACACAACTTATTGGTTATATACAAACCTTAGTGGGACTCATTAGTCCCAACAAAACACACATTATTGGGCCATCATTGGTCCTAAACACAACTTATTGGTTATATACACACCATACTAGGACTTATTGGTTCTAACCGACCCTCATTGCCCTACTAAACACACCTTATTGGGCCATCATTGGTCCTAAACATAATTTATTTGTTATATACACACCTTAGTGGGACTCATTAGTCCCAACTAAACACACCTTATTGGGCCATAATTGGTCGTAAACACAACTTATTGGTTATATACACACTTTACTGGGACTCATTGGTCCCAACCGACCCTCATTGCCCTACTAAACACTCCTTATAGGGCCATCATTGGTCCTAAACACAACTTATTGGTTATGTAAGACACACCTTACTAGGACTTATTGGTCCCAACCGACCCTCATTGCCCTACTAAACACTCCTTATAGAGCCATCATTGGTCCTAAACACAACTTAGTGGTTATATACAAACCTTAGTGGGACTCATTAGTCCCAACTAAACACACATTATTGGGCCATCATTGGTCCTAAACACAACTTATTGGTTATATACACACCTTACTAGGACTTATTGGTTCTAACCGACCCTCATTGCCCTACTAAACACACCTTATTGGGCCATCATTGGTCCTAAACATAATTTATTTGTTATATACACACCTTAGTGGGACTCATTAATCCCAACTAAACACACCATATTGGGCCATAATTGGTCGTAAACACAACTTATTGGTTATATAAACACCTTATTAGGACTCATTGGTGCCAACTAACCCTCATTGTCCCTAAACCCACTTTATTGTGCCATCATTGGTCCTAAACACAACGTATTGGATATATGCACACATTAGTGGGACTCATTAGTCCCAACTAAACACACCTTATTGGGCCATAATTGGTCGTAAACACAATTTATTGGTTATATACACACTTTATTGGGACTCATTGGTCCTAACGGACCCTCATTGCCCTTAAACACACATTATTGGGCCATCATTGGTCCTTAACACAACTTATTGGTTATATAAGACACACCTTACTAGGACTTATTGGTCCCAACCGACCCTCATTGCCCTACTAAACACTCCTTATAGGGCCATCATTGGTCCTAAACACAACTTATTGGTTATATACAAACCTTAGTGGGACTCATTAGTCCCAACTAAACACACATTATTGGGCCATCATTGGTCCTAAACACAACTTATTGGTTATATACACACCTTACTAGGACTTATTGGTTCTAACCGACCCTCATTTCCCTACTAAACACACCTTATTGGGCCATCATTGGTCCTAAACATAATTTATTGGTTATATACACACCTTAGTGGGACTCATTAGTCCCAACTAAACACACCATATTGGGCCATAATTGGTCGTAAACACAACTTATTGGTTATATAAACACCTTATTAGGACTCATTGGTGCCAACTAACCCTCATTGTCCCTAAACCCACTTTATTGTGCCATCATTGTTCCTAAACACAATGTATTGGTTATATGCACACATTAGTGGGACTCATTGGTCCCAACTAAACACACTTTATTGGGCCATAATTGGTCGTAAACACAACTTATTGGTTATATACACACTTTATTGGGACTCATTGGTCCCAACGGACCCTCATTGCCCTTAAACACACATTATTGGGCCATCATTGGTCCTCAACACAACTTATTGGTTATATAAGACACACCTTACTAGGAGTTATTGGTCCTAACCGACCCTCATTGCCCTACTAAACACTCCTTATAGGGCCATCATTGGTCCTAAACACAACTTATTGGTTATATACAAACCTTAGTGGGACTCATTAGTCCCAACAAAACACACATTATTGGGCCATCATTGGTCCTAAACACAACTTATTGGTTATATACACACCATACTAGGACTTATTGGTTCTAACCGACCCTCATTGCCCTACTAAACACACCTTATTGGGCCATCATTGGTCCTAAACATAATTTATTTGTTATATACACACCTTAGTGGGACTCATTAGTCCCAACTAAACACACCTTATTGGGCCATAATTGGTCGTAAACACAACTTATTGGTTATATACACACTTTACTGGGACTCATTGGTCCCAACCGACCCTCATTGCCCTACTAAACACTCCTTATAGGGCCATCATTGGTCCTAAACACAACTTATTGGTTATGTAAGACACACCTTACTAGGACTTATTGGTCCCAACCGACCCTCATTGCCCTACTAAACACTCCTTATAGTGCCATCATTGGTCCTAAACACAACTTAGTGGTTATATACAAACCTTAGTGGGACTCATTAGTCCCAACTAAACACACATTATTGGGCCATCATTGGTCCTAAACACAACTTATTGGTTATATACACACCTTACTAGGACTTATTGGTTCTAACCGACCCTCATTGCCCTACTAAACACACCTTATTGGGCCATCATTGGTCCTAAACATAATTTATTTGTTATATACACACCTTAGTGGGACTCATTAGTCCCAACTAAACACACCATATTGGGCCATAATTGGTCGTAAACACAACTTATTGGTTATATAAACACCTTATTAGGACTCATTGGTGCCAACTAACCCTCATTGTCCCTAAACCCACTTTATTGTGCCATCATTAGTCCTAAACACAACGTATTGGTTATATGCACACATTAGTGGGACTCATTGGTCCCAACTAAACACACCTTATTGGGCCATAATTGGTCGTAAACACAATTTATTGGTTATATACACACTTTATTGGGACTCATTGGTCCCAACGGACCCTCATTGCCCTTAAACACACATTATTGGGCCATCATTGGTCCTTAACACAACTTATTGGTTATATAAGACACACCTTACTAGGACTTATTGGTCCCAACCGACCCTCATTGCCCTACTAAACACTCCTTATAGGGCCATCATTGGTCCTAAACACAACTTATTGGTTATATACAAACCTTAGTGGGACTCATTAGTCCCAACTAAACACACATTATTGGGCCATCATTGGTCCTAAACACAACTTATTGGTTATATACACACCTTACTAGGACTTATTGGTTCTAACCGACCCTCATTTCCCTACTAAACACACCTTATTGGGCCATCATTGGTCCTAAACATAATTTATTGGTTATATACACACCTTAGTGGGACTCATTAGTCCCAACTAAACACACCATATTGGGCCATAATTGGTCGTAAACACAACTTATTGGTTATATAAACACCTTATTAGGACTCATTGGTGCCAACTAACCCTCATTGTCCCTAAACCCACTTTATTGTGCCATCATTGTTCCTAAACACAATGTATTGGTTATATGCACACATTAGTGGGACTCATTGGTCCCAACTAAACACACTTTATTGGGCCATAATTGGTCGTAAACACAACTTATTGGTTATATACACACTTTATTGGGACTCATTGGTCCCAACGGACCCTCATTGCCCTTAAACACACATTATTGGGCCATCATTGGTCCTCAACACAACTTATTGGTTATATAAGACACACCT
Organism: Deinandra increscens subsp. villosa; assembly: GCA_039602395.1. Lineage (NCBI taxonomy): Eukaryota > Viridiplantae > Streptophyta > Magnoliopsida > Asterales > Asteraceae > Deinandra > Deinandra increscens. The sequence goes on from JBCNJP010013596.1 coordinate 11,150, forward strand.
TACTAGGAGTTATTGGTCCCAACCGACCCTCATTGCCCTACTAAACACTCCTTATAGGGCCATCATTGGTCCTAAACACAACCTATTGGTTATATACAAACCTTAGTGGGACTCATTAGTCCCAACTAAACACACATTATTGGGCCATCATTGGTCCTAAACACAACTTATTGGTTATATACACACCATACTAGGACTTATTGGTTCTAACCGACCCTCATTGCCCTACTAAACACACCTTATTGGGCCATCATTGGTCCTAAACATAATTTATTTGTTATATACACACCTTAGTGGGACTCATTAGTCCCAACTAAACACACCATATTGGGCCATAATTGGTCGTAAACACAACTTATTGGTTATATACACACTTTACTGGGACTCATTGGTCCCAACCGACCCTCATTGCCCTACTAAACACTCCTTATAGGGCCATCATTGGTCCTAAACACAACTTATTGGTTATATAAGACACACCTTACTAGGACTTATTGGTCCCAACCGACCCTCATTGCCCTACTAAACACTCCTTATAGTGCCATCATTGGTCCTAAACACAACTTAGTGGTTATATACAAACCTTAGTGGGACTCATTAGTCCCAACTAAACACACATTATTGGGCCATCATTGGTCCTAAACACAACTTATTGGTTATATACACACCTTACTAGGACTTATTGGTTTAACCGACCCTCATTGCCCTACTAAACACACCTTATTGGGCCATCATTGGTCCTAAACATAATTTATTGGTTATATACACATCTTAGTGGGACTCATTAGTCCCAACTAAACACACCATATTGGGCCATAATTGGTCATAAACACAACTTATTGGTTATATAAACACCTTATTAGGACTCATTGGTGCCAACTAACCCTCATTGTCCCTAAACCCACTTTATTGTGCCATCATTGGTCCTAAACACAACGTGTTGGTTATATGCACACATTAGTGGGACTCATTGGTCCCAGCGAAACACACCTTAT
>JBCNJP010013597.1:0-12141 GCA_039602395.1 Deinandra increscens subsp. villosa
AACCGAGCTGCACTTTTGGAGATTTCATTGCATAACACCTAACGGTGTCATGTTCTCAAATCTTTTTAAAATGTAATTGTTTTATTAACAATTAAGACAAACATGTTTTCACTACTATTTCCGCTGCAACTTTGAATGGAACTTGTGACAACCGGCAATTTCCCACGTTAAACCCGTTAATAACTTGTGTTATATTTCGATAACGTCCGTTACTTCAGTTAGAATAGTTACACGAGCATTGCACATGGGTCTAGACGTCGGTTAACTTACTTAAATGTGTATAATTTATAATTTTATATAAATTATATTTTATGATTTCACGAAAACGTTTTGTCATTTTATGTGGCAATTATATTTATTGTTTTTACGTGGTGTATAGGTAAGTATATATATACGCACGTCGTTTTATGATTTTACGTGACGATGTGTCGCGCAATATTACGAAACGTTTCTATAAATTTATAGGAATTTAAATATATATAGTTATGGTTTATAACTATGATTTTATGTGAATCATTTATATAATTATAAATTGGTATCTATGATTTTATGTGCGTCAATTCGGGTTTACATCCTATAAACGTTACACGTTATGGAGTGTTGAGATGCATACACTCGTCTGGCCATTGTTCACGTTTTCCGTTAGCCCCGTTAGAGTTAACTACACCTTAAGGATCAACCTTGCCCATTTTCAAACCTCCTTTAATACAATCAAACCTATAAGGACTGATCCTGTAATTTTAGAAATTTAAACTTTTTATTATGTGAAATTGAGAGGGACCAGTTCTGCCATTCAATCAAAGTCAATTATTAACTCTCAAAGAAACAGTCGAGACATTGTCTCTCGTATCTCTTCAACCGACAAGACTTAAATGAATCGAATTCAAGGCATCAGTTACATTTTGCCCTCCAAACGATCACCATACCTCAATCATTCACTGGAGAGAGTTCGTTTTGTTCATCTCCACCCATCGTTTCAAACACTCTCACTTTCGTTTTTTTTCTCTCGATCGCAAACCCCACCGGAGTCAAGAACTCCGGCTAAATCCTCACCGAAACAGCACCAGTTGGCGACCCCGGTGATCACGAGTACAGCAGCAACCAGTGGAACATCGTCGTTTGTCCCGATATCGAGTTCAAGTTCGAAGCGGGTTTTAGTTTCGGTCTTGTTTCGGCATCTAAAACACGTCAAAACTCATCTTAGATTCAAGGTAACCACTTTATGTTATAAATCGCACGTTTATCTTGAGGTTGTTTGTGGTTTCGCGATTTTCCGGTGACCGGAATAAAACTCCGGCCACCGGAGTTTTGGGGAAGAAAGTGACGACGGGTCTGGATAAGATATATACTTACTGTGCTGGGTTAAAACACAAAAGCTTCTGTAGCGCAGTTGGTAAGTCCCTTCCCTGGAGACCATGAGGTCTCAGGCAGGGGCGGACCTACTAAGGTCCCAGGGGTAGCGCCCGCTACCCCTGAACTTTTACCCCGACGTGCAAATTTTTTTTTTTATAGATTTTCGGTTTTTCGCGACCCCTGAAACGAATTTTTCGCGACCCCTGGAAGAAATTTTATGGCTTTTACTTAAAAATATGATCAAAAGCCCCTTAAAAATATGATAAAAAGCCCGTTAACTACTAAAATTTTTTTTCGGGGGCGCTGCCCCTGAACCCCCGTTAGTCCCCGCTACCCCTGATATTATTTCCTGGATCCGCCACTGGTCTCAGGTTCGACCCTCTATGGTCGCATATCCATTCTTTTTTTTTCCAGATTATGTTTCCTGACAGGTTTCTGTCACACTGTTAACACAAAACGTTGCTGGTCGGTATCCAGACACAAACGCCCCGCTGCCTCAATGGCAAAGTCACCGCACTTTGAAATCAGAGGTCACGGGTTCGAGTCCCATGACCCCCACTTATGCTGTTTTAATTTTTTTTCAGTGATTTCAAGCATTTCTTGTCCAAAACCTACATAACTATTAAATCTCGTCCCGTGAAAGTATCATAAACCTTGTTAGGGTTCTCGTTGAACATTTGTATTATGAAAACATTATAATTCAAATGATTAAAGTTTTATAGCCTCATTATTAATAATAAAAATTAGTTTTAAATATAGAAATATATATATATATATATATATATATATATATATATATATATATACATATTTGATTTATTGACATGCAAGCGTTTTAAATATTTTCTTTAAACTCTTGAAATTTTGACACTACATATAAATATATATATATCGGACGTATTACTTTTCATACTTTTGACTACACTCCGATATTTATATTTATGAAGGTATATGTTTACCCGATCATCACTACATTTGTTATTTGGCATAACAAACTCACGTAGATTTTTATAAATCTTTGTGTCCTTGATTTAACGTCATTATTGACTGCTTTCGAACAAACGATTCCTATCACGTATTGAAATTGTCACCTGCGTCATACTTGAAATTACTTGATATAATACCGTCGTCTAGGCTATGTTACTCATGTGCGGACACACACTTACGTATGTAAAATCGATAGGTGCTCGGTAGTTACGCAAGGCTTGAAGTCTTACTAAATTGTAGCAGCGCACCCTAAGGTGAGTTTCACAACCTTTATGTTACGTCCGGTTTTGGACGATAACACACGCAAACACGTTACACCCGGGTTGGGGTGATAACACGACAACGTTTATGTATGATTAAAGTAGAAATCCAACATATATCACATGTTCACGTAAAATGCTTATCTTTGAAAGTCCTTACTTATCGAACCGTTAATAGTTTATAGCGAGGGGATATTGGGTAGTACTACTGGGGTCTGACAAACCCCACTCAGCGGGCACGAGATGCACCACCCGACTGGCGGTCGGACTGAGGACAATGTCAGCCTAAACTTACCGTGATCGAGTAGACACGGGGAAGGCAAACCACGTAAGGAATTATTCCTACAACTAATTGGTCAGCTTCGGTTGCGAACGTTTTAGTGACATGAACTTAGGCTCGCTACCTACGATATGGATTGTACTGTTAATATACATGCTTACATACGAATAAAAACTGTTGTATTCGTACTGCATAATTATACTAGTTATACTTATGTGCTTATGTGAACTCACCAACATTAGTTGACACTTGCTCTTATGCATGCTTTGCAGGACGCTAGGAGAATCTGATTTTTGGGCACGTACGTTAGCTAAAACCTTTTACTTTGGGAATTTGTTTTTAAATCTTTCCAACTTGAATCGGTATTTACTTATCGAGCGTTTGCTTGCGCAACATAACTTTTATGAGCTTCCGCTAAACTTTAACTCTGGTTTTAATATTTCCCGTCTGGAAATATATTTACATTTTGAACCCTTAACTTATGTTTAATGTAACTAATGACTCGGGTCCTGGTCTGGTTCACACCCCACACGGTAAAACTCCGTTAGTGGAAATTGGGGGTGTGACAGATTGGTATCAGAGCCCTTGGTTGCAGAGAACTAGAATTTTCAAAAATTCTAAACTGTAACTGTTTCTGAACATTAGTTACAACAATTCCCAAAACTGTACTTTTCGCATGCCAAAAATCGATTACTCACATTAGGTTGATTTTCCTTTGTTTGTGTCTGTCTGGGTTTTGACAGTATGGCACCACACGATAACACGAGGGGTAAGGGAAAGAAAATTGCCAACGAACAGTCATCATCCTCCAACTAACAAGGCCGCGAGCCTGAGCAGCCTGAGTACACGATAATGGATTTCCTTCGGGATCAGCACATACGTCCTGATAGGCGTGCACCAAATGATTAAAGTTGGCTGAGTCCGACAACATATCGGTTGCTTGACATGTATCATGTGCCGGCCAGAGTTGACCGACCCTTTGATTTGAATCGGTTCATTGCGGGATTGGTAGCAGCTTATGACAACACTCTTGGAGAAACCAGACAAAATTCCATCAGCAATCGCACACGCGATAGAAAAATCGAGCGATTACGGGCTGATCAGAGGGAGCGGGATACCTACCACTACAACTTGTCCCAGGGAGTAATGGGTATACGTAATAGGGTCACCGAGCTTGAGTCGCGACCCAATCCAGCAGATTTGGAGCATAGACTGCATCAAGCACAACATCAGATTACTGCACTACAACATTCCAATGCAGCGCTTCAACACTCCAATGCGGCACTAGCGGCACAGGTCGCCGCCCTCCAAGCTCAAATGGAAGCCCTGCAAGTTCAAGGTGCTCCTGTTCAGGAAGAAGAGGAGGAACCCTTCGAAGAGGAACCTCTCGAGGAGGAGCCTCAAGAGGACATGGAGGAAGAACCGGATGTTACTGATCCATAATCTAATCTGTCTTCTTTTCTTCTATTTCATTACTTTGAAATAAATTTGACTGGATGTTCATTTTATTTTGAATGTTTTCAAATGCTGAGATACATTATGGTTGGATTTTACATTTTGTAATGGATATTACATCTTTATTTTCCCAATGTCTTCCTAAAAATTATGTCGTGTGATGGATGGATGCATGAATAATTGTTTAGTGCTTAATGAAATTAATATTGGGTATATTAATCAATGGAATGTCTTTCATGACAAACGGAATCATGGTTGAACACCTCACAGCAGCCCAGATCCAAGCGTTGATAAATGAAAACGTTGCGGCAGCACTCGCTGCGACTCAAGTGCAAGGGAACAATAATGGTGGTAAGTAAAACAGACGAAAAATTGACTACATTTTTTTTTCTTCTCACTCTCTAAAATTATTCTTTGAAATAATTTTATGAAACAAATCCAAGCCCAGCTCAATGCACCTTCAAAACTTACATGGATTGTAAGCCGCTCACATTCAAGGGTGATGAAGGAGTCGTGTGTCTGCTGCGATGGCTCGAGAAATCAGAAAATGTGTTCTCAATGTGTAACTGCCCAGTTGCGAATCGGGTAAATTGCGCAACTGCTACACTCGAGGGAGCTACCCTCACTTGGTGGAACGCGCAAATCCAAATGTTGGGGCTCGACGCAGCGAATGCTATGACTTGACAGGAATTCAAGGATGCCATCATGGAGGAGTACTGTCCTCGCGACCAGGTCAAAAGGTTGGAAGGTGAGTTCCAGAACTTGAAAATGGTAGGTTCTAAGGTTGAAGAGTACACCGCTCGCTACCATAAGTACGCGGTGTTGTGTCCTACGATGGTTGATGCTGACTTCAAAAGGATTGAAAGGTACGTGGATGGGTTAGTTCCACAAATCAAGGGAACAGTTACTGCCTCAAACTCTGCAAATGTGCAGAATGCTATCAGGTTGGCTCAAAACCGTCCTAATCAGAATCAGAATCAAAATCAGAACCAGAGGCAGAATAATGAAGGCCCTAGAGGGTGTTTTGAACGTGGAAAACCAGGGCACCTAAAGAGGGACTGCCCGCAGCTCCGAAGGAATAATAATAACAATGCTGGCAACAATAACAACGACAGTGATGGTGGTAGGAATGGTGGAGATGGCGCCAAAGGGCGAGCTTTTGTTATGGGTTCAGGTGAAGCAAGAAACGATGCCAACGTCATTACCGGTAAGTTCCTTCTAAACAACTACTTCGCAAATGTCTTATTTGATACGGGTGCTGAGAAAAGTTTTATCTCGACTAAGTTCTGTAAGTTGATTAAGGCTACTCAAACTCCACTAAAAGCTAGGTATACGGTTGAATTAGCAAATGGTAAGCTTCTCGACACCACTCACTTGGTTGAGAACTACACATTAGAACTATCTGGTCATAAACTAAGTATAGACCTTATGCCTTTTACCATCGGTAGCTTCGACGTCATAGTGGGCATGGATTGGCTATCCAAACATCAGGTGGAAATTGTGTGTCAGGAAAAAGTCATACGAATACCCGTAGCTGGAGGAGAAGTACTCTCGATTCAGGGCGAAAAGGGAGGTGCTGTCTCCGGAATCATATCATACCTTAAAGCGCATAAGTGTCTTCGGAAAGGACACGTGGCAATCCTGGCCACAGTTACGGACCAGACCAGGGTGGAGAGAAAGATCGAAGACTTCCCGATCGTACGTGATTACCCAGAGGTATTTCCTGAGGAATTACCTGGCCTTCCTCCGCATCGGCAAGTAGAATTTGGGATTGACCTCGTTCCAGGAGCAGCTCCGATCGCACGTGCACCATATCGTCTAGCGGTGAACGAATTGAACGAGCTATCCACACAACTACAAGAACTGCTAGATAAAGGTTTTATTAGACATAGCTCATCACCATGGGGAGCACCGATATTATTCGTCAAAAAGAAGGATGGCACACTTAGGATGTGCATTGATTACCGCGAACTCAACAAAGTCACTATCAAGAATTGATACCCTCTTCCACGAATAGACGATCTCTTCGACCAGCTTCAAGGATCCAGTTACTATTCCATTTAAGGTCTGGTTACCATCAACTTCGAGTCCGTGAGGAGGACATCGAAAAGACAGCCTTCAGAACACGATACGGCCATTATGAATTCTTAGTCATGCCTTTTGGGCTCACAAACGCACCAGCTGTGTTCATGGATCTCATGAATCGTGTGTGCAAGCCCTATCTGGAAAAATTCGTTATAGTGTTCATCGACGACATCCTCATTTATTCGAAAAAAATAGAAGAACACGAGGAACATCTACGGTTAATATTAGAATTGTTAAAGGAAGAACAACTCTACGCGAAATTCTCTAAGTGTGATTTCTGGATTCGAGAGGTTCAATTTCTGGGTCACGTCGTCAACAAGCAAGGTATTCATGTTGACCCAGCCAAGGTAGACGCCATTAAGAGTTGGCCTACACCTAGAGCACCTACGGATATTCACCAATTCGTAGGTTTAGCGGGTTACTACTGTCGTTTTATAAAGGGTTTTTTTTTCTCAATTAGCTCAACCATTGACCGCTCTTACGCACAAAAGGGTTCAATATAGATGGGGTGACAAGGAAGAGTTAGCCTTCCAGGCTTTGAAATAGAAACTTTGTAATGCACCTATATTATCTTTACCTGATGGGATTGACGACTTCGAGGTATATTGTGACGCGTTAATCCAGGGACTCGGATGTGTGTTGATGCAAAGAGGCAAAGTCATCGCATACAGGTCAAGGCAACTAAAGTCCCATGAGAAGAATTACACAACTCACGACCTAGAATTGGGCGCTGTTGTATTTTCCCTGAAATTCTGGAGGCACTACTTATACGGTACCAAGTGTACGATATTCACGGATCACAAGAGCCTCCAGCACATATTTGAACAAAAGGAACTCAACATTAGACAATGTAGGTGGGTCGAATTGTTAAACGACTACGATCTAGCAATAAAGTATCATCCAGGCAAAGCCAACGTAGTGGCCGATGCCTTAAGTCGAAAGGAGCATGTTAAACCTAGAAGGGTTCGAGCTCTGCAATTAACGATCCATACAGGACTACCGGATAGACTCCGGGATGCTCAGAAAGTGGCCCTAAAGGACGAGAATTTCGGGTCTAAATCATTACGTGACATATATGGAACCTCTGAAATTAAGTCTGGTGGACTTCGTTATTATAATGACCGTATATGGGTACCTTTGCATGGAAATCTTAGAGAACTGGTGATGGACGAGGCTCACAAGTCTCGTTATTCGATCCATCCAGGTTCTGACAAAATGTATCAAGATCTAAAGGGGCTATATTGGTGGCCCAATATGAAAGCTGATATTGCTAGGTATGTCAGCAAGTGCTTGACGTGCGCGAAGGTCAAAACGGAACATCGAAAGCCAACAGGACTACTGTAAAAACAAAAAAATTCCTGAATGGAAATGGGAAGAAATATCGATGGATTTCATCACGGGATCGCCCCGTACTTCTGGCGGTAACGATATGATTTGGGTTATCGTTATCCGGTTAACAAAATCCGCTCATTTCCTAGCTATCAAGGAAAGTAACAAAACAGAGAAACTTTCAAAGATATACCTGAAGGAGATTGTCAAGCTTCACGGAGTGCCTTTATCTATCATCTCTGACCGAGACCCTAGGTTTGCTTTAAATTTTTGGAGATCCTTACAAGCAGCAATGGGCACTCGCTTAGATATGAGTACCGCGTATCATCCTCAAACAGATGGACAGACTGAACGTACCATCCAAACTCTCGAGGATATGCTTAGAGCATGTGTGCTCGACTTCGGGAAAAATTGGGAAACGCATCTACCGCTGGTAGAATTTTCCTATAGCAACAGCTACCATACCAGTATTGGAGCCGCTCCATTTGAGGCTCTTTACGGACGAAAATGCAGATCGCCGGTCTATTGAGCCGAGGTCGGTGAGAGTCAACTCACTGGACCTGAACTAGTGCACGAGACCACAGAGAGAATCGTGCAAATCAGAAACCGCATGAAAGCGACAAGAGATAGACAAAAGAGTTATGCAGATAAACGCCGAAGGCCATTAGAATTTGAAGTCGGCGACAAAGTACTATTGAAAGTCTCGCCTTGGAAAGGCGTAGTACGCTTTGGTAAGCGCGGAAAGTTAAATCCCCGCTATGTAGGACCATTCGAGATCACCGAAAGCATTGGTCCGGTGGCTTACTGTTTAAATTTACCTCCTGAATTGGATGGAGTACACAACGTGTTTCACGTTTGAAACCTGAGAAGGTGTTTAGCTGATGACACTCTTATAGTTCCATTAGAAGAACTACAAATCGATGAACAGTTGCGATTTATCGAACAACCCGTGGAAATCATGGGACGTGAGGAGAAAACATTGAAACAAAGTAAAATTCCCATCGTCAAAGTGAGATGGCAATCTAAGCGTGGACCGGAGTTCACGTGGGAACAAGAAGATCGGATGAGAAAGAAATATCCTCACCTATTTGATCAAGCCTCAACATCTTATTAAGGTATGAGTTAAATTTTGGGACAAAATTTCCTTAACAAGGGGATGATGTAGCAACCCTAAAAATTTTTTCTATTCCTTCCACAGAAACCGTAGCAACTTAAGGCAATTTTCGGGACGAAAATTCCTTAACAAGGGGATGATGTGACAACCGGCAATTTCCCACGTTAAACCCGTTAATAACTTGTGTTATATTTCGATAACGTCCGTTACTTCAGTTAGAATAGTTACACGAGCATTGCACATGGGTCTAGACGTCGGTTAACTTACTTAAATGTGTATAATTTATAATTTTATATAAATTATATTTTATGATTTCACGAAAACGTTTTGTCATTTTATGTGGCAATTATATTTATTGTTTTTACGTGGTGTATAGGTAAGTATATATATACGCACGTCGTTTTATGATTTTACGTGACGATGTGTCGCGCAATATTACGAAACGTTTCTATAAATTTATAGGAATTTAAATATATATAGTTATGGTTTATAACTATGATTTTATGTGAATCATTTATATAATTATAAATTGGTATCTATCATTTTATGTGCGTCAATTCGGGTTTACATCCTATAAACGTTACACGTTATGGAGTGTTGAGATGCATACACTCGTCTGGCCATTGTTCACGTTTTCCGTTAGCCCCGTTAGAGTTAACTACACCTTAAGGATCAACCTTGCCCATTTTCAAACCTCCTTTAATACAATCAAACCTATAAGGACTGATCCTGTAATTTTAGAAATTTAAACTTTTTATTATGTGAAATTGAGAGGGACCAGTTCTGCCATTCAATCAAAGTCAATTATTAACTCTCAAAGAAACAGTCGAGACATTGTCTCTCGTATCTCTTCAACCGACAAGACTTAAATGAATCGAATTCAAGGCATCAGTTACATTTTGCCCTCCAAACGATCACCATACCTCAATCATTCACTGGAGAGAGTTCGTTTTGTTCATCTCCACCCATCGTTTCAAACACTCTCACTTTCGTTTTTTTTTCTCTCGATCGCAAACCCCACCGGAGTCAAGAACTCCGGCTAAATCCTCACCGAAACAGCACCAGTTGGCGACCCCGGTGATCACGAGTACAGCAGCAACCAGTGGAACATCATCGTTTGTCCCGATATCGAGTTCAAGTTCGAAGCGGGTTTTAGTTTCGGTCTTGTTTCGGCATCTAAAACACGTCAAAACTCATCTTAGATTCAAGGTAACCACTTTATGTTATAAATCGCACGTTTATCTTGAGGTTGTTTGTGGTTTCGCGATTTTCCGGTGACCGGAATAAAACTCCGGCCACCGGAGTTTTGGGGAAGAAAGTGACGACGGGTCTGGATAAGATATATACTTACTGTGCTGGGTTAAAACACAAAAGCTTCTGTAGCGCAGTTGGTAAGTCCCTTCCCTGGAGACCATGAGGTCTCAGGTTCGACCCTCTCTGGTCGCATATCCATTCTTTTTTTTTCCAGATTATGTTTCCTGACAGGTTTCTGTCACACTGTTAACACAAAACGTTGCTGGTCGGTATCCAGACACAAACGCCCCGCTGCCTCAATGGCAAAGTCACCCCACTTTGAAATCAGAGGTCACGGGTTCGAGTCCCATGACCCCCACTTATGCTGTTTTAATTTTTTTTCAGTGATTTCAAGCATTTCTTGTCCAAAACCTACATAACTATTAAATCTCGTCCCGTGAAAGTATCATAAACCTTGTTAGGGTTCTCGTTGAACATTTGTATTATGAAAACATTATAATTCAAATGATTAAAGTTTTATAGCCTCATTATTAATAATAAAAATTAGTTTTAAATATAGAAATATATATATATATATATATATATATATATATATATATACATATTTGATTTATTGACATGCAAGCGTTTTAAATATTTTCTTTAAACTCTTGAAATTTTGACACTACATATAAATATATATATATCGGACGTATTACTTTTCATACTTTTGACTACACTCCGATATTTATATTTATGAAGGTATATGTTTACCCGATCATCACTACATTTGTTATTTGGCATAACAAACTCACGTAGATTTTTATAAATCTTTGTGTCCTTGATTTAACGTCATTATTGACTGCTTTCGAACAAACGATTCCTATCACGTATTGAAATTGTCACATGCGTCATACTTGAAATTACTTGATATAATACCGTCGTCTAGGCTATGTTACTCATGTGCGGACACACACTTACGTATGTAAAATCGATAGGTGCTCGGTAGTTACGCAAGGCTTGAAGTCTTACTAAATTGTAGCAGCGCACCCTAAGGTGAGTTTCACAACCTTTACGTTACGTCCGGTTTTGGACGATAACACACGCAAACACGTTACACCCGGGTTGGGGTGATAACACGACAACGTTTATGTATGATTAAAGTAGAAATCCAACATATATCACATGTTCACGTAAAATGCTTATCTTTGAAAGTCCTTACTTATCGAACCGTTAATAGTTTATAGCGAGGGGATATTGGGTAGTACTACTGGGGTCTGACAAACCCCACTCAGCGGGCACGAGATGCACCACCCGACTGGCGGTCGGACTGAGGACAATGTCAGCCTAAACTTACCGTGATCGAGTAGACACGGGGAAGGCAAACCACGTAAGGAATTATTCCTACAACTAATTGGTCAGCTTCGGTTGCGAACGTTTTAGTGACATGAACTTAGGCTCGCTACCTACGATATGGATTGTACTGTTAATATACATGCTTACATACGAATAAAAACTGTTGTATTCGTACTGCATAATTATACTAGTTATACTTATGTGCTTATGTGAACTCACCAACATTAGTTGACACTTGCTCTTATGCATGCTTTGCAGGACGCTAGGAGAATCTGATTTTTGGGCACGTACGTTAGCTAAAACCTTTTACTTTGGGAATTTGTTTTTAAATCTTTCCAACTTGAATCGGTATTTACTTATCGAGCGTTTGCTTGCGCAACATAACTTTTATGAGCTTCCGCTAAACTTTAACTCTGGTTTTAATATTTCCCGTCTGGAAATATATTTACATTTTGAACCCTTAACTTATGTTTAATGTAACTAATGACTCGGGTCCTGGTCTGGTTCACACCCCACACGGTAAAACTCCGTTAGTGGAAATTGGTGGTGTGACAAAACTCCACCTTTTGAATTAACTTAACTTATTAAACGGCTCTAGTTGTTTAATCATCCAGAGGTCGTTCTATGTAATCTTGACTATGATCCATCTCGTTCGCACCCGACACAATAAATTACGGGGTGTGACAGAG
>JBCNJP010013598.1:0-12141 GCA_039602395.1 Deinandra increscens subsp. villosa
ATGTGTTGGGAATTCCCGAGACCGACGAGTTCGAGATTTGGTGTGATGAAACTCAACGTACCACTTACCGTTTGACCGTTTGCACAACATGCGGTGAAGTTTATGACTCGAAGACTCTCACTAACCGAAGACTTGGCATTAGTGATTTTATTATTTATTGTTGTATTATTTATGTCACTAGTCACTAGTATTTACTAGTTTGCCATTGTCTAGTTAGAATATATAGTTTGGTCTTTCATTTGTGAAAGACATGAGTGTATGTTTGAGAGAGAGCTTAGAGCATGATACTTTGAAGTTGTGTGTGGTTCATGAACACTTGTTCATGAACCTAGCATGAGTGGATAGGTAAACATATAATCATTCAACATCATCTTTGATTATCTATTTATCTTGTTCATCACATCTTCTTTATTATCCTCATCATCATCATCACATCTCAAACACCCAAGTAGAAGATCCGGTCCGTAATGTTCTTCCGGGTGTTATATTTGTTCTACAAAGACGAAGCTCACAAAGTCTCCGATCCGCTTCCGCTGTGCCATCGGGGTTTGGCTTGGCTCACCGACCCCGGTTTCTACAATTGGTATCAGAGCCATGGTCGAAGAAAACGCAACAAATCGGTTGGTTTCTTCAACTTTGTGTTAGTTTGCTTATCGTTGTAACAAATAAAGATGTTTTTATTTTTGAAGTTTGGGTTTTTGTGTTAGAAATTGTCACACAAAATAATATGAGTTCTTGAGTTCTCTTCAAACTCATCCCAAACTTCATGTTTTCCAGATCTTCACGTTTGAAGATTGTTGATTTGATTTTTGGTGGATTAAATTAATTGGAAAACAAAATAAAAACCCATAAAGGTGAATAGTGAAAGAGTAGTAGCCATACCCACTTTACTGACTTTGTAAAGCAACTACTTTTTTATCATTTTTGTCAACCACCCTAGTTTCTCTCTCCTCTTACACACATCACCTAAACACTCAACCTTTATTCAACTAAAAAGCATGATTTTATTTTAGTTGATTATTAGTGTTTATGTTAATTTATTTTAACAAGTGATGAAGAACAAAAAAAATCACGAGACTGCAGCTCGTAATACAGATTTTTACGGGTTCGTATTTGAGAGAAAAGGGGTTATTCCAACTTGTTGACATCCGGGTTTTTGTTAGCGAGTTCGAGAGTCGGGTTTCCGTCAAGCATTTGACGAGGGTTAAGGTGCTTATGGGTCGACATGATTTGGGTTCTACATAAAGATGTGGTTTGACGTTTTTTATGGGTTATCAATAGTGGTTCGCTAGTTCGAGATGGGTTACGGGTTTAGGAATGAAGATGTCGTCGGTGGTAAATATGGATCTCCATGCAATACTAGGTTTTGGCTAAGCTAATAAAGAAATGTATTGGCTATTACAAGGTATTTGTCGTGACATGCAAAAGAAATGAAGCAAATGTGCAGATCTACTTTCTTGGATGCAGGTAGGGCTGTTAATCGGGTCAACCCGATCGGGTTTCGGGTTATTAGGGTCGGGTTAGTCGGGTTTTTAAGAAAAGAAATCTCACCCGCAACCCGACCCTATTAAGGTTCGGGTTAGTCGGGTTCGGGTAAGTCGGGTTTCGGGTTAGTAGGGTCGGGCTAGTCGGGTTAGTCGGGTTTCATTTGCCTTTGTAATGGAAGTTGATTGGTGCATAAGTGACGAACAATGATTTCCATGTTAAGTAAAATTTGTCATTATTTTCCTTTTCATATAAAACTTCTAATTTCAAAGTCATTCCTTTGTGTGTGTTTGACATTGTCTAATGACCGTTTCTTATGAATATCGAATATTGCCTATGTTGATATTTCGACTTTGTATACGTGAAGAAGATACATGGCCACATGCAAGATTTCTTTTAGCTTTGTTTATTTTATCTTAACAGGTATATTTTCTATATTCCAAATGTTTATATGTTCTTGATATTTTAGAGAGGAAGCAATCTTAGATGTTTTGGAAAACCTATTCAACGTACTTATGATTATATAAGTTGTTTAAGTTTGTGGACTAATCAACATCATTTTTCACTATATATTTGTTTTATTATTTGTTGGTTTCATACACGTTTTTTTGTTTTTTGTTTTTGTTTAGTTAAACATTATAGCATGCTGGTGAAACATCTATTTGTATATAATTTCAATCTAAACCACTCTTTGCTATTGTTGGATTAAGTTCTAATTCTCGAAGAGTCCTTGAGCCATCGTTGTTATGGTAAAAACAAAGGCAAAGTTGGAGCTTATGACTTGTTGAAGTAATTTATTTGAAGTGGTACTATCTTTGAAGTGATGCATCGGTTTGGTATTCTTGGCAAGTATTTTCAAGACGGTTGAAGTATGGGATTAATTCTATAATTTTTCTTATGATCCTTTATCTTGTTTACCTTTAACCACACTTAGGATGATGGTGCCATCCTTAAACGTAGTGTGTTTTATTAAATTTTGGTAAACACCCTATGGGCTTTGCGGAAAAGGCTAGAAGAAGAACAACTCTTCTTCATAGGGGGAGCTTCACAAAGGAGAATGGGTAAATGAAAGATTTGAAACCGTATGAAGATCTTCTTGAAGTCAAGTTGCAAGAATACAAGAGAACCGATTGTCACAAGATTTGAGTTGTTTATCCGCTTGTTCATCAACCAAATAGGGGGAGATTGTTGGGAATTCCCGAGACCGACGAGTTCGAGATTTGGTGTAGATGAAACTCAACGTACCACTTACCGTTTGACCGTTTACGTTTGCACAACATGCGGTGAAGTTTATGACTCGAAGACTCTCACTAACCGAAGACTTGGCATTTGTGATTTTATTATTTATTGTTGTATTATTTATGTCACTAGTCACTAGTATTTACTAGTTTGCCATTGTCTAGTTAGAATATATATGAGACGCAGAAACGAAAGCGACTCGAATGGCTCAAGAACAATCGATATATCAAAGTCTCGATGGAACCGAAAGGTTCAAGTAAGCAAACGTTCAATATTCAAAGAACTCAACTCCCTTCAAAATGATTACATAAAGGTTTTTAAATAAACAAAATAAACTTGAAAAACAAGATAACATTTAAAAGGAAACTATTTAGAAATAATAAGCTACTAAAATAAAGATATGGTCGCGGGTTCCGGATACAGATCATCCGATCCATATCATTCTCCCCTTCTTCGAAAAACTCGTCCTCGAGTTTTAATATCTGATGATAACCCACTAGGATCAAACGGAAAAACTTGACGCTTGTCGTTTAACGCCGTCAGCAACCACTTTCTTTGACCTTATCTTCACATGTGGCTCTGGTCGGCTTCAAGCAAATACAATGCATACCGGCAGGTCCCCGGGCTCTGATAGAGTTATCGGGTTCTTTCACATCCTTCTCCCTCTTCCCAAAAAAATGTAACCATCGCCGTCTTCAGGATGCTCCTCTTTCCCAACGGCCTCATCCCAGATGACACCCTTTGGGTCAGTTTCCTGGATCTTGCGATCTTGTGAATCGAACACGATTTTATCACTGCCTCGGTCGGCGATTCGATGAATAAAATGGTAGTTCTCTCTCGATCGCAGTAGCCATTTGAGAACCAAAAGCTCTGATACCAAATTATGCAGAAACGAAAAGCGATCAAATGGCTCAAGAACAATCGATATATCAAAAGCTCTCAATGGAACCGAAAGGTTCAAGAACAAACGTTCAATATTCAAATAAATCAACTCCCTTCAAAATAATTACATAGAGGTTTTTAAATAAACAAAATAAACTTGGAAAACAAGATAACATTTAAAAGGAAACTATTTAAAAATAATAAGCTACTAAAATAAAGTTATGGTCGCGGGTTCCGGATACAGATCATCCGATCCATATCAATATAGTTTGGTCTTTCATTTGTGAAAGACATGAGTGTATGTTTGAGAGAGAGCTTAGAGCATGATACTTTGAAGTTGTGTGTGGTTCATGAACACTTGTTCATGAACCTATCATGAGTGGATAGGTAAACATGTAATCATTCAACATCATCTTTGATTATCTATTTATCTTGTTCATCACATCTTCTTTATTATCCTCATCATCATCATCACATCTCAAACATCCAAGTAGAAGATCCGGTCCGTAATGTTCTTCCGGGTGTTTATTTGTTCTACAAAGACGAAGCTCACAAAGTCTCCGATCCGCTTCCGCTGTGCCATCGGGGTTTGGCTTGGCTCACCGACCCCGGTTTCTACACAATGATAATAGAAAAAGATAAGAATTTGCCCCCTTTTCATTTTTCTCTGACTACATGGTATCAGAGCACCTAAGCTCTTTCTGATTCCGTTTTTTTTCGTTTCAATTCATCTTCTCCGTCTTCTCCGATCATCTTCTCCGTTTTCTGATTTTGTTTTTTTTTCTTCAATCATTCAATCTGTTTCGGTGTTCGTCATGACTGATTCTCAATCATCAACTATCGATTCCTCAAATCCTTTGTATCTACATCCTCCAGATCATCCAGGAATGTTGCTTGTCTCTAAGGTTTTCGATGGAACTGGATTTCCGACATGGAAACGTGCTATTACTATTGCTTTATCTACCAAAAACAAGTTTGGATTTGTTGACGGCACTGTGATTCAACCTTCAATCGCTGTGCATATTCTGATTTGGACCAGATGCAATAATATGATCATTTCTTGGATTCTTAAGACTCTGTCGCGCGACATCAGTGAAAGTATTCTTTATGTCGATACGGCTAAGAAATTGTGGACTGAATTTAATGATCGTTATGGTCAATCGAATGGTGCCAAGCTATATCAGCTTCAGAAGAGTCTATGTGAAATTTCTCAAGGTAGCATGGACATTGCTACATATTTTGCAAAGATTAAAGCTATTTTGGATGAATTAAACTCTCTTGATTTGGTAGATGCTTGCACTTGTGCTGCCTCAACTGATCTTACCACCAGAGAAGCTAATCAGAAGCTGGTTCAGTTCTTAATGGGTCTTAATTCAAGCTATGATGCCGTGAGAGGTAATATACTCATGATGCAACCTTTACCTTCAATAAATAAGGCTTATGCATTACTCATTCAAGATGAAAAACAATATGAAATTCATTTGGCTACGTCTTTCATTCCTGAATCCTCTTCTATGAATGTTGAAACTTATCAAAAGAAGCCTATGGTATGTTCTAATTGTAAGAAATCTGGTCATCACATTAGCAAATGTTATCGTATTATAGGCTTTCCTAAGGATTTTAAGTTTACTAAAGGTAAACGATCTATTGCTAATGCTGTTCTTGATGCCAAAGATAATGTCTCTTCTGGATTAACATCTGATCAGTATAATCAGTTCCTATCTTTCCTTTAACACATGAATCTCCCAATGAAGATGTTTCTACTAATTCTGTGTCCTCTCAGCAGATTTCACATTACGTCAAAATTCACCTTTGGCCACGGGAAAAAACCGTGACCAAAGGTCTTTGGTCACGTTTTTTTCCATTTCAATCGACACCAAAGGTCCCGTCACCGTATGTATCATACGACCACATTATAATATCAGTGGCTGAAGCCACCAAGAATCGTGGCTAAAGGGTAGCAATATTTATTGTTGTAATCAAACAATTCTTCCGGAAAGCATGGCCAAAGGGTCCCAACGGCCACATGTGATTGTTTAACGTGGCCTTTGGTATTATATGGTCACATATATTTGTGTTTTAGCCACATACATTATAAAAATACGTGGTCAAAAGGTTGCTGAAATCATACATTTTGTCCCAATACGCGTGGCCTAAGGGTGGCAACGGCCACGTTAAAATATCAAAAGCGTGGCCTTTGGTATTATATGGTCACGTATATTTGTGTTTTGGCCACATATGTTATAAAAAACGTGGCCAAATGGGTTGCTGAAATCATACATTTTGTCCCAATACGCGTGGCCAACGGGTGGCAACGGCCACGTTAAAATATTAAAAGCGTGACCTTTGGTATTATATGGTCACATATATTTGTGTTTTAGCCACATTTATTTGGAAAAAAAGTGGCCGAAGGGTAGTTGAAATCAGATAATTTGTCCCAATACGCATGGTCAAATGATGGCAACGACCACGTTAAAATATAAAAAGTGTGGCCTTTGGTATTATATGGTGACGTATATTTGTGTTTTAGCCACATATATTTGGAAAAAAAAAGTGGCCAAAGGGTAGTTGAAATCAGATATGTTGTCGCAATACGCGTGGCCAAAGGGTGGCAACGACCACGTTAAAATATAAAAAGTGTTGCCTTTAGTATTATATGATCACGTATATTTGTGTTTTAGCCATATATATTTGGAAAAAAAATGGCCAAAGGGTAGTTGAAATCAGATATTTTGTCCCAATACGCGTGGCCAAAGGGTGGCAACGACCACGTTAAAATATAAAAAGTTTGGCCTTTTGTATTATATGGTCACGTATATTTGTGTTTTAGCCACATATATTTGGGAAGAAAAAAAAGTGACCAAAAGTTTGTTGAAATCAGATGTGTCCTTGCTATACGCGTGGCCAATTTAAAACCTATTACAAATTATCAATTACAAATCAAATAAAATTTAATTACAATTCAAATACAAATGAAATACAAATAAAAAATTAAAGAAAATTACACTGCATACAAGCATTATTCTTAATTTAATTCTAAATCCAGGAGCCAACAACACTACCACGTGGTCTTCATCTTCAACATTAGATATCCAGATGAACTTAAAACATCCGGATGAACATCACATTAAGTTTCGGATCAACTTCAAAGTCACTTGAACTTTATTTGGTACACATCTCAGCATTTGTTCCAACAATCTCTAGCTAGCCCAAGTGTTTGAGGTACCAAATAACATTTAAAATGGGACTACATGACATTACCAAACAGATTACCGTGAAACTATAAAATGGAATGAAACTTGACTGGTAAATATTTACCTTTTTCTTTTCAACCGCTTCAGATGAGGTTGATCGACCACCGATTTCACGCCCTACAGTTCAATTAATTACTTTATGTAAATGAGCAATCAAATCGATAATGAGTTTGACAAATACTAACTGTTGTGTGTATGTCAGCATGATTAGTGCTGTGGCTAGATCCAACAAAAATCTCCTTAGAATTTACCTAGAGCAATGTTTTTGAATTGGTAAAAAGTGAGAGCAGAATAATGACGCGAACCTATCATGAAAGTGTCCTGTGTAACAAGGCCAAATTTCGGTTACAAGATATTGCAGAGGAGAAATAGATGAGAACCGGATGAACTTGGAAGGCAGAAGAGTTGATCCCGATATGATAGTATTTATTCTGTTTTTTTAATCTAACATAAGTTGTTCCAATTTTATTCATACAGTTTATGTATATACTCTATTTTTTTCATATAACATACATTTTCAATGAATCATAGCAGAGCTCCATTTTACTCATAATTGTGTTCTTTCATGAAGTTATATTCTTATGTACCAGGAACTTGCATCTATTTGTGTTCTTCAGGAACAAGAGTTCATCCGGATTGTGTTCTTCAGGAACAAGAGTATATGTTATTATAAGGTAGTTGAGAATAGTATGATTAAGTTGTGATGTAAAGAATTCACCTCCGTAGATGCCGGAGCATTAAGTTGGTGTGGTAACGGTGTTCCATGTGCAGATAGATGAGCTATAATAAGTAGATCAAGTTTTTTCTCCGATTCGTCAATCTTCAAGAAGAGGGCCTTTACTTGTTCATTTTTTTTCATCCCGAAGAAGTCTCTCCTCTTTAAGTTCGAACTTAATTTTTTCCAATTGACCATCAGTGTTGTTGGATCGATCCTTGACTTTTGTACAATTAACAGAATGTAGTTAGATGCTTTTTAACAAAGCACATAAATAGGAAAGCATGCAGACCCTATTGATTCTTTATCTCTTAATTAGTTCTTAATTATTAATATATCACATACAGACCCTATTGATTAATTATTTCATATGTTATACACAAATTAAAGACATCTAAAGGGAAGAGTGAAACACATCATGTCTTCAATGGACATAAAAAAATTACCATTTCTAGCAAAGTAGCAGATGCATGACATCAACATTCTTCTATTCTTCTATTCTTCTACAGGGGATTTAAACTACAATTTCTTTATTTTGTACCCTTCTAACATGAACCTACAAAAAATGTTGGAAACATTCCTATATATGTCCTCTAGCATCATTTCCTAGTAATGACCAGAGTAACATAAATTAGTTCTTAATTATTAATATATCACATAAAGACCCTATTGATTAATTATTTGATATGTTATACACAAATTAAAGACATCTAAAGGGAAGATCGGAACACATCATGTCTTCAGTGGATATAAACAAACAGTTGGCCATTTCTAGCGGTGTACGTAAAGAAGAAAGGAGGTTCACCAGTAACATAAATCTACAAACATGTGCATATGCATGACCTCAACATTCCTAGCATAAAAATAACGAATTTAGCATGCTCCCACAGTCATTTAAGAAGGTAAATAACTAATTTAGCATAAAATGAATGGGTTGAAATGAATGGAGATGATTTCTGCAATATATACCCCTTCCTAATTAATTCTGTATGAAACGAAATTTTATCAATCTGCAACTGTAACTGTACACAAATACAGGGATCCCAAGTTAAACGTGTATCAATAATAAACAAAACAAACAATTTTATGAAAACAGATTGTAATTAATGAAGCGGAATAACTTGATAATTATCGTTTTCTGGACTGATTGGTCTCCAAAATCACATGGAACTTCTGAAGAATCGCTAGCGCTGTTTGTTGAAGCTATTCGTTGTTGAAGCTCCATGGAAGATGTGAATGATATGGATGAGAAAGAAGGCCTAGTTATTCGCTGGAGGCGTTTAACTGGAAATTTCCTGATAAAGTGAGAGGGAAAAGTATCTGATGAATCGATAATAAGTAAATTTAGTTCGAAATTTTGGGTGAAATTTGAACTAATGGTTGGAAATTCAAATTTTTTGGTGAAATTTCTTAATTAAAAGGGGGGGGGGGGGATCGTTCAAATCGATAATAAAACCCAAAATTAATTTAAACAATATGTATATTAAACATAATTAAACCTAAAATTAAACATAAACATAATTAATTAAGCAGATCTGGACGAAGATCGGAGTTAAAAGCCCCACCGATCCGGTCAAGACCCGTAAGAGTTACATCGGAGGCAACGAGTTTAAACTCCGCTTACCTAAATAACCGGTAAATTCGCAGAAGAATTAATTATTTGTTTATTAACTGGTTTAATAAATAAATTAATTAACTATTATTAATCGTTATGATTAATTAAGCGACACAAGTCGTTAAATATTATTTACGTCTAGGACGACAATTAATGAATCGGTTATCTTAACTGATATTCGTTAAGTCTCGGTAATCAACGAATATTTTAACATGTGTAACACCCGTATACAATTTGATGCCAAACTTAACAATTTACATCGTTAAAAATTGGTCCCAGAAAATTTCTTTACAAAAATTATGATTTAACAATCATAAACACCATCATTGTGGTTCCCATTTATGAAATATACTAGTAATGAGTTTGACATCTAAAAACGTTCATTAACTTGTACATAAGTTCTTTTTACCGCAATACATAACGGGTCGTTCGTCCTTTGGGTGATCGGTTCTTCAATCGTCTTGATGAGCATCCTTCAAGCTTCCCCTTTTTACCTGCAATTTACTCACTTTCAATAGTGAGTTTCTATTGCATAAAACATGTATGAACATCATTAACAATGATAATAACAACAAAATTCGGAAAAGGGTTCCTAGGCGTATCGCCTAGATCTCCATTATTTCCAAGCGATACGCTTGATTCTTTAGGCGTATCGCCTTCTGCTCCAGTTGCTCCAAGCGATACGCTTGGAGCCAACTTTCCAGGGATTTGACCGAAATCTGGCCTGTTCTATACTTAGCCAATATTTTGGCTACTTCCCCTGTTTTTACCAGTTTTGCACCAGACCTGTTGGGACTTTATATCTACTCTTAGAATGTCCCAAAAACACATTTTTAAACATAAAGACTATGCATTTGCATACCTTGGCCATGGTTTACATTTTGATAACTAATCCCGGGTTCTCCCGACCCGTTTGACCCACTTAGAGGTTCTTTGTGGCAACTATCAAGGTTACCTTCCAGGATTTACCCATCGCATATGGTTTACTATTGCAAGCAATATAACATCAAAGCATTTGTATGTATACCCATAGTTAGTTTTATGCTTCCGTTATGAGTCTAGCTTTACACATTACCCACACGCTAAGTTTTTGACAAAGTTCATACAAATTTCACTCTACTTGCCATTAGTTCATCTAATCATTTTAGTTAATAACAAAACGACCTTTGTTTCTTATTTGACCCGTTAAGACGGGTCCTTGCCCTTGGTTTACCCCAATGCCTAACTCGACCACATATAAGCCTTGGAATCTATGGTTCTATAACCATTTTATGATTCCCTTTTCTCTTGTTACTTGGCATAGACTCTATAAGCCCCTTTCCGCCATTGTAACTTTCACTCGTTCTTTGATCCATCCGAATCTTTTCTATGGTCAAGTTTATCATTGGAGAACCTCTTGGCTTTGGGCTTCACGGTTCCTAGAACCATTCGTCACCCATTTACACAATTCATAGTTTATTCTATTAAATTGTAAATACACATATACTTATCTACTTCATGTAACATAAATAATGTTACACATGCATTTGGTTCCTACCACCATTATCAATCAATTACTCATTTGGCCATTTTATGGCCCCTATGAATCGATTAGTAAGTTGTATTCTTTGACTCATTATGATGAATCCTTTAGAATCGTTCGACCCGTTTAACCCATTAGCATGAATCCTACGATTCATTTACCGCTAATATCATACATTCTTATGGCCATGGTTCCTATGAACCATTTAATTATGTATTGTTCTTTCACTCTTTTCCTACTTAGAGCTTAACTCTAATTATTTTACTTTGTAATTATACGCATTTCAACAACTTGCCTCGTAGGGAAAGTTCATCACATTTCATAAAAATCATGCATTCTATATCATTAATGCAAATATGAGTCATTAACAAAATATGTAACATAGCATAGATGTTACCTCGTGAGCTTGAGCTTATGTTCCTTGGGTAGTTTAACCTTTACTTCGTTTACCTCAAAGCATCTTGGCATTTATAACTTCCATCATGCCTCTTTATCCGTTTGACCCGCTCGCATCCAAGCCTACAACCTAGCTTGTCGAGGGTCATTATAAACGCAATATTAGTCCATATTATGACTAATTATGACTAATTTAGCCACGTATCATTAACCCCGTTTCAATACAATTTGCCCTATTCACAATTCATGTTAAATTCATGGTTTGTTTTGACTTCCTAAAAGTCCACCATGCTTAATATACATGTGCATAATATTTGTATAAGTTATTTCCATGCACCTCAAATGCTTCTAATACACCCAACTATATGCACATAATCGATTATAATTGGCCATTCATGTTTTAATCATCTACGTTGACATATCCAACTTTAAAGGGTTATAAAAACTTCTTATTTTTGTGCAGCATTTTACTGCGTTGCTGCTGAAATCGACATTTTTGACCACTGAATAATTTTATTCAGCCTTTCATGTTCAAATATGAATTATAGTAGACTCATAGGGCTTTCCGAGCATATAAGATACACATTTTTCGGAGTTACGGTTTATTTTATACAATTTTTCTAAAAACAGGACAGCAACCATTATTTTTTTCCAAACAGCATGCTGGAAAATTGAGTGACCATATTAACGGGTCATTTTGACCCATTATACATCAGATTCAGCTTCTAGTGTTCAAACACTAAACATAGTATTCACAACAAGCTTTTCGACCGTATATCATACATCCCAAACGGACATACGAGTGATCTTATACAACACTTTCAAAACAGCCCCACAACTTGATTTTTATCACTTTTATGGTTTTACATCATTCCATATAACACATCATATAAGCATGGATTGCACATTTTATGCACGTTCCTATTTCACGATTCTTAGTAGTGTAGCATTCCTACATTTAGTCATGAATTCCAACATGTCATCTAGGTTAGGCATTTCATCGAGCACTTGGCGTGCTTAAAATTGTAGGTTC
>JBCNJP010013599.1:0-12141 GCA_039602395.1 Deinandra increscens subsp. villosa
GATTTAATAGGCTACATCATTACCCAAATAAGTAATGATATATTCCTCTTCCAACCATTGTTTGGGGGTTCAATTATTTGGGTCATGATGTTGGGTTATTATTAATAACTTTATAAGTCTCTGTAATTACATAAATTAAATCTCTAAAGGAATATTGTAAATAAAATGTTTCTAACTGAATAATTATGAGAAAACAAGACTATTGCCTGAGGACACTGATGGACATTGATATTAGTAACAATGACTCATATTACGGATTTTGTATTTTCTTTTGAGAAATTCATGACACTTACAGAGCTAATGATAAGGGACACTTATATATCTAATTACTTTACACTAAGTGTTAAATTTTTGTTAAGCTCACATGAAGTGTTCATTATACACTTAGGGTAGATGGAAGCATGGTTGGAGTTGGTGGTGTGTGCTATTTATTTGATAAGACGAAGTTTGTTGCAGCGGTAGTAGTTGATCAGAAAGCCCCTACTTTTTAGTTAACAGTTAGCTTTACAAGACATTCTCAAGGCCATAAATACACCTCTAAACCATGCCGTATCATCCTACACAGCTTTCTATCTCGCCTTGTCGCCCACCTCCATGACAAACAGTGCACCCTCCTAAATGCTCCGGAAAAGGTCTAGCTTAAACAAGCAAAATTTGAGGTTACCAATATGATCATTTGATGTCTCAAAAACTTTGTAAACCTCTTGGAGCTTATATATTGTGACATTTATCAAACCAAAGTGAAAAGATGCAAGTCCCATGGATGTGAAATCAAGATAAGTGCAAAAGCATTCAAACACAAAAACTCTGCTACAAAACAGTTTTGCATAATCAAAATTAAGATATAACATGGTGAAAAACCAAGCATAAAACAAGATCAACTGTAGATTCAGTCTTCTTCTTCACCCTCATTCTCTGCAATGTTAAAGTAACGTAGCTCGTACACATTGCGGTCTTTGTTGGAAGCAATCACTCGAAGCCAATCTCTCACATTGTGTTTCTTCAAGTATTTCTTCGTTAGGTATTTTAGATACCTGCAAATCATGAAAAGCACATGAGAATACAGAACATAATAATTGATTATAAATCAACTCTTATACGAGTTTCACTAGATGATCATGGTTCAGAACTTGACAATCTACTTCATAACTTTAAAAGTGATGTATTTCAGAAACCTACAAATAATGCACAGTAAATGATAATGCAGAACTCATAATTGATTATGATTCGACCTCTATACGTGTCAATCATCTTCATTTTAAAAAACACTCCAGGCACAAAAAGAGCCGGAAAAACATCAGAGGTTGGTTTGAGATGACACCCCATTTACTTGGCCAAATATGGTATATGTAAAAGTAGCTAAAGTGATGAAGAAAATATGATAAGTTTGCTTGATATCTAAGGCTCTCGGTTATGGAGGACGACATCCAAAGAAAACCTAAAGGTGCATAGAGCAAAAACAAGTTCTAAATAAATCTGGAGTTGCACATAAAGCAACAACTCTAGTAGGTAATTTACTGATGGGTGCCTAATAAGCTTTTGGGGAGCTAAACATCTCACAATTTTTTAAACTAGGTCAACCATATAATTGTGATTCAAGTATAATAACCTACTTCAGAGAGGTCATTTACAAATGTATAATTACGAACATGAAGAACCCTAGCTAGATCAAATATAATCAAAAACTGGATCAAATACAAAGCAGGCAGATCTAACAATGAGAGCATGTGGAAAATAGCAAGTGTGATAATGAGCCAGTTATCAACACAAATCAAACTGTAAGCTTAAAATTATGCGAGCACGGTACCTTTTGGAGAAATTGCTATCAGCGGTGACGGAGATCTTGTTCTTTTCACGTGAAATAGTAACAGAGTCTCCGAGATTCCCAGCTTTGCCGGCCACCTTGATTCTCTCCTGAAGAAACTTCTCGAGCGATGCGATTTCCATGATCTTGTCCTCCACAGGCTTTCCACAATCGATCACGAACGTCGATGTCTTCTTCTTTCCGCCCTTGGCTCCGGCAGCTCCTGCTCCACGACTCATCTTGATCCTGATCCAAAAACAATCAAATTAACACAAAAAACTCGCGAATAGAAATGGAGATTGAAGATGTTCGATCTTCATACCCTAGATTCAAAGGCTGCGAACTGCAACTGAGGAAGCGATGAGATGGAGGGAGGCGAGTTAGGGTTTTAAATTAGGTTTATAAGCGAGTTGGATCGAGCCCGAGTTATTCTTTTCCCCGAGTTTGCTTTTGAAAATAGAAGCCCAAGTTTGTTTCAATTGGGCCTTACTCATAAAATATATTGAAATTCGTTTATTTTGCAAGACTCTAGACCAAGAGACAATGGGTTTTAGGCACGAGGGAGTGGGAGCGGCAACATCATCGGCAACCTAGTTTGCCGCCGGTAAACTCACCGCCACCCAACAAGCATCGCCGGAAAACTTCAAGATTCTTCAATTTTCGGCAACATCTTGCCGCTACGGCAACTTAGTTTGTGAGTTGGTTTGTGGGCCCAATCCCCACATTTACCTCAACTATCTAAAACCTACCACTCCCTCATAAAAATTTTAAAATTCTTTAAAATTCTTTCTTTTTCTCTTTCCTGTGTTGTGTGGCACCCTCCTATTGGTTACAAGTCATTCTTCAAAATCCTAAAAATTCTACCACTCCTCCCTCCCTTAAGATCTTGAGTTCTTTATTTATTAGTCTATTTAGCTTTCTATGTTGTTATAATTCATTAGTTTAGTGTAATTGTTTTAAAATGTAGGTATAATTTTGTGGTGAAATGGTGGTTTCTCAAATAAAAAGTTATATGTTAAAACTTAAATGTAGGTGTGGTGGTTAAGCCGTTCAAAAAATAATAATTTAGTGTAATTAATTTTAAAAAAATCTTACATTTTGTAAAAGTGAACTCCTTTTACAATTATGTTATATACTCGTATGGGAATGTAATTAAAAATAACATTTATTTCAGTACTAACCTAATAATCATCATCCAATTGTTAGAGAGTTGTTGAAAACAATAAGGGAGCACTAGATAATGACAAATGTCACCTTCATTTCTTAATCAGAAATGACAATTCACTCATTTTATAAACTCACTAAAATCACCCCCTTAATTCCAAAATGTCTATAAATTTTTTATACTTTATCGGATTTTTATAAAAATTACATCATTAAACTCGTCGCATTTTATCTTTAATTTCATTATAGACTCGATATTTTATGTTACCGTTTTCTCATATGTACGAACTAGCACTAGTATTATAGATATAAATACTGATGCTAGTACTTAAGTACAACTGCATATGCGTATATTACAACTTACAAAAGACGTCAATATGCATATAAACATTTGTCTGTACACACTGAATCTACTACTTAAGTACGACTACATATGCAAACATTACAACTATGATCAATAAGTACAACTAATCTCAATATTACAACCACTAGCACTAGTGTTATAGATACAAACATTACAGTCTTAACTAGTAACAATGGTGCTACTGCTTAAAATAACCAAATGTACAACTAAATATACACAAATTACAAAATTGCAAAGCACCAAGATTATACAAACCAATATACTTTGCTATGAACAATTAAATAACATCAAGTTCACTAAAATTGCTCATATTTAAGGGTGACTTTGACAACGTTATTGATGACATTTTTCTTATCTCCAAATGTTAATGACGGCAAGGTTATTATATCCTGTTTGTTTGACCCAGTTCTTCAACTCTGCCTCACAAAAGAATACCTAATATATTACCTTAAACATAATACAAACAGCACGACACGTCTTATACCTGATCGGTCACAAATACGTTGTAGTGTTGTACGAAGATTGACCATCATAACTTGCCATCGCTAATAGTGATGACCTGTCGTTGGGGTCATGCAAAAACCTAACTTTACCTATAGACAGGGTAAGTCGGGTATCGTATCCACGAGGAGCATGTGGTTAGTGTTATAAATTTTATCTGATTATTTAACTAAATTATCTAAAAACTAAAAAGTGTAAAAATTGATTTTTGGTTTTAAATAAAAAATGTAAACGAGAATAATGATAAACAAAGATATGATCACACCTAGGGTTCAGGTTTACAAAATCTAAATTGTTCTTAATTGCTTAACTAGGACGTCCTTAAGGGGGACGGTGCGAAGGAATAAGCATGTGACAACCCGAGTTCTAACTTAAGTGGTTATAACGTGCGAGTTACCGGATTCATTCACAATTAACGGTTGTGACATGTGAATCTTTTACATAAACTAAACCAGACTCGATTTACCAACTAAACCGATCCTAGGGTACTATAAACAATCAAGAAACAATAAAGAAACTGAACAACCCTACACCTAGGTATGATCACAAGAAATATTTAGCCAATCATAATAATAAACAAATTAAATACTGTCACTATCAAGACTGTTCATCAAAATCAACCAACTAAATATTCAGATTCATTGTTGCTATATAAATTAGATTGTGATAACACTAAAAATGAGTCACCAAAACTGTCCCAGATTGTGATCTTCGAATACAGCCAAGCAAACATTAGTGATAAATCTTCGTCGAATACCCTGCAAGCCTAAGCAGCCAAGCGGCTGCCCTTTGCTGCCGTCGCGTCCAAACCCTCCGATGTCGTCGAACTCCCCCCAGAATTGCTGTTATTATTCACGTTTTCTTCTATTGTTTTGGGCCAAAGCCCAATTTGAATTTTACTTTGCTGCTAACTTACTTCCACGTGACATTTTAATTCTCCTATGAGCATACAACAAAACATTAAACTTAGGTTAATTAATTGAAACAATATATCAGCCAATCACTTTCACTAATATGTAAACACAATTTAGTTGTCTTTTAATTAACCTGTCATTTTATTTGAACCAAAATGCCAATTCATACATCACTAAAAAAATATAATAATAGTAATAGTAGTATATGAGAATGGTATTTAGTTCCACTCACTGACTCGAGTTTAGCATAATTTTATCATTTTAGCTTATTTTCTTCATAACCCACTAAATATTAATAACCCGCTAACTCAATATATTTTGTATCCATATCAGTGCATTAGCAGTAGAACTACTATGAATTAGAGTGTATTTAGACACCGCTCATCACATTCCCCAACTTAAATCTTTTTCGTCCCGAAAAAGAGATGCAATGGAATCATAATTAGTAAGCCAATCTTATTGCAATTCATTTCAAACAGGAACATGAATCTACATCAACCGTGATTGCCAATATATTTGATCCACTTTAAACTCAACCCGTCTAATCATAACCAATGCATTGTGCTTAATAATGTACAAGATTACCATCATGTTTATTATCCCCACGCCCGAGCATACATAGCAAAACCTACCCAACCTCATGGTTTCTTGAGGATTCACTAACCCACACTTGAATCGACCATGCACCACCATTATGACACAATAGAGATTAAGTCCATTTAATTTTCCCTTCTACGTGATATCCGGGACTTACCTCCCATTATTTTCTCAATCTTTTTTTTCTTATTTCTTTTTTTATCTTTTTTTCATATTTTTTTCATATTTTTCTTTTCTTTTTTTTTCAACTTTTTTTTTCTTTTCATATTTTTTTTGCTTTTATTGAACTACCAATTTTATTAGGTGGTGGTGTCATAAGAGAAGAAGCATGGTGTGTGAGAAAGGAATACTGGGTATGAATACCACTCGCAACCCGTTTTTGCTGGGACTCGGTTTTTTAAACCATGCATACCGGGATGGGAAACGAAACACATATATTCATTTAAGATCATTGCACGCACATTGGTGTTCATAAGTTTGGGTCGAGCCTACCAACATATCACAAGTTAAATGCATTTTTAGCCCTAGAAATCCACTTCATGTATAAGCATCAACCTACCAATTTTTCTATCATTTTCCATATATGCAAAAACTTTTTTTCAGGACATTAATCTTCTTAGCACATATCACCCAACTTTTTCAAGCAACAAAATGCAAAAAAAAATACATAAGACCTAACTAAACTAAACTAACATGCAAAACACAAAATTAATCATTTTTAACCAAACTCGAAAAAGGAACGGGTTCACCTGATTTCGTAGTCATGGCGAGATCTTCAAGTGTTGAGATAATCTTCAAAGTCCATCTCATAAACCTGCAAAACTTAGCAAAGATTGTGTAGAAGCAAGCTTCTCAACGCGATTAGCACACAAAAATTTTAAAATTTTGCAAATTTTAATTATTTAAACGAGACTTTAAAACCACGAATTAGAACAAAAACGGGTAACCCCCTTCCCCAACTTAAAGCATTGCATTGTCCCCAATGCAACACTTAAGTTCTCATCCAGTTAAAAATAATTAATTTGAAAAAAAAAATAATAATAAAAATCCTAAACTCACTTTCGTAGGAATCACGGTTGCATTTAGCGCATGCAACAAGCCTTTTAATTCATAGTAGTTCTAAATACACTCTAATTCATAGTAGTTCTACTGCTAATGCACTGATATGGATACAAAATATATTGAGTTAGCGGGTTATTAATATTTAGTGGGTTATGAAGAAAATAAGCTAAAATGATAAAATTATGCTAAACTCGAGTCAGTGAGTGGAACTAAATACCATTCTCATATACTACTATTACTATTATTATATTTTTTTAGTGATGTATGAATTGGCATTTTGGTTCAAATAAAATGACAGGTTAATTAAAAGACAACTAAATTGTGTTTACATATTAGTGAAAGTGATTGGCTGATATATTGTTTCAATTAATTAACCTAAGTTTAATTTTTGTTGTATGCTCATAGGAGAATTAAAATGTCACGTGGAAGTAAGTTAGCAGCAAAGTAAAATTCAAATTGGGCTTTGGCCCAAAACAATAGAAGAAAACGTGAATAATAACACAATTCTGGGGGGAGTTCGACGACATCAGGGTTTGGAGCGACGGCAGCAAAGGGCAGCCGCTTGGCTGCTTGGCTTGCAGGGTATTCGAGAAGATTTATCACTAATGTTTGCTGCTGTATTCGATGAACACAAGGGAAGTTTTGGTGACTCTTTTATTTAAAATCATTTATTGAACAAGTTGAATATTTAGTTGGTTATTTTGATGAACGGTTTGATAGTGACAGTATGTAAATTGTTTATTATTATGATTAGCTAAATTTTCTTGTGATCATACCTAGGTGTAGGGTTGTTCAGTTTCTTTATTGTTTCTTGATTGTTTAAGTACCCTAGAATCGGTTTAGTTGGTAAATCGAGTCTGGTTTAGTTTATGTAAAAGATTCACATGTCACAACCGTTAATTGTGAATGAATCCGGTAACTCGCACGTTATAACCACTTAAGTTAGAACTCGGGTTGTCACATGTTATTCCTTCGCACCGTCCCCCTTAAGGACGTCCTAGTTAAGCAATTAAGAACAGTTTAGATCTTGTAAACCTGAACCCTAGGTGTGATCATATCTTTGTTTATCATTATTCTCGTTTACATTTTTTATTTAAAACCAAAAATCAATTTTTACACTTTTTAGTTTTTAGATAATTTAGTTAAATAATCAGATAAAATTTATAACACTAACCATATGCTCCTCGTGGATACGATACCCGACTTACCCTGTCTATAGGTAAAGTTAGGTTTTTGCATGACCCCAACGACAGGTCATCAAAATGGCGCCGTTGCCGGGGAGCTAGTGTGCTTAGTGTTATTTGTTTTATTTGATTTTATTTCCTATTTGTTTGCTTAAAAAAAAATCCAAAAAATATATATATTTTTTATTTCGTTTATATTACTTTATTTGGTTGTCTTTACCTCCGGTATTCTAGCTTGTTGTGCAGGTTAGCTTACTTACAGCATGGATGAACGTGATGAATGTCACAATTGCGGGAGTTACTTTCACGATGTTTTTCATTGCCCGACATTTCCTAGTTGGATTAAAATTGTGGAAGATGAAGATGATGAGAGCCCGTCATATTACCCGCATGAGGAACCACCTCCATTCTACTCTCATGGATACTCACAGCATAGTTCTTCACAAGATTACTATCAGAACGAGTGTCAATTTCCTCATCAGATACAAGAGCAACTTGATATTCAAGATGACGAACCGATTTATCAATATGAGGAGGATGAACAAATTGCTCAATTCAACTCCACATTATCTAGGATCGACAAGTTATTATCGTTATCTGGCATCTCAGATCAACAAAAAATTGAATGCTTGAGTTTGAAGTGTGAGGTGTTGTCATTGAAGATTCATAAAGAAGAGGCTATCACACCGTTATCTGATGACTTATATTCTGAAGTCAGGGAGAAGGTTGTGGAGGTTAATACCACACCGATGATTCCCTCAGTTGCTGAAGTGCTGAAGATGAAGCAGGCTGTTGGGGGTGATGAAGAGGAAGAAGAACAAAAGACAAGTCTTCCTGAAGAATCAAAGACCGAGGTAATCCCAAAGAATAAAATTGGGGATGAGGGTTCAAGAATCAAGATTAGGAAAGTTGCTCCACGAGATCTCGGGCAATTCATCATGAGGCGGACCTGCAACGTATTCTTTTATCTGAACATGCCTCAAATCATCAAACAAATCTGGATGCAGCATGTTAACTACCGAGCATACACTGGGAACTCGGTAGGAAAGTGTTCACTGAGACTATCTTGAGCTTCAAATCAGGTACGGTCTGGCTGAGGACCTTAAACTTAGCGCTTCCGGGAGGCAACCCGAGAACTTTGTGGGTGTGTTCACTAGAAACCCTCACGAGACTTCACTCGGCCACTCGGGCTACCGAGGGGTTTAAAAGGCTTGTTGCATGCGCTAAATGCAACCGTGATTCCTACGAAAGTGAGTTTAGGATTTTTATTATTATTTTTTTCTTTTCACTTTTTTTATTCAAATATAGAAGTACAAATTTTATTAGGTGGTGGTGTCATAAAAGCAGAAGCATGGTGTGTGAGAAAGGAATACTGGGTATAAATACCACTCGCAACCCGTTTTTGCTGGGACTCAGTTTTTTAAACCATGCATACCGGGATGGGAAACTAAAAACACATAAATTCAATTAAGATCATTGCACAAACATCGGTGTTCATAAGTTTGGGTCGAGCCTACCAACATATCACAAGTTAGATGTATTTTCTGCCCTAAAGATCCACTTCATGTATAAGCATCACCCTACCAATTTTTCTATCATCTTCCATATATGCAAAAACTCTTTTTCAGGGACATTAATCTTTTTCGCACCAGTCACATAACCGAATTTTTTTTTTTTACAAAATGCAAAAATATACAAATGCCTAACTAAACTAACTAACATGCAAACACAAAAAAAATTAATAATTCTTAACCAAACTTAGAAAAGGAACAGGTTCACCTGATTTTGTAGTCGTGACGAGATCTTCAAGTGTTGTGATGATCTTCAAAGTCTATCTCATAACCTGCAAAACTTAGCAAAGATTGTGTAGAAGCATGCTTCTCACAGCAATTAGCACACAAAAATTTTAAAATTTTGCAATTTTTCATTGTTTAAACAAGACTTTAAAAATCACGAATTAGAACATAAACTAGTAACCCCTTTCCCCAACTTAAAGCATTGCATTGTCCCCAATGCAACACTTAAGTTCTCATTCAGTAAAAAATAATTAATTTGAAAAAAAGAACAAATAAAAATCCTAAACTCACTTTCGTAGGAATCACGGTTGCATTTAGCGTATGCAACAAGCCTTTTAAACCCCTCGGTAGCCCGAGTGTACGAGTGAAGTCTCGTGAGGGTTTCTAGTGAACACACCCACAAAGTTCTCGGGTTGCCTCCCGGAAGCGCTAAGTTTAAGGTCATCAGCCAGACCGTACCTGATATGAAGCTCAAGGTGGTCTTAGCGCACACTTTCCTACCGAATTTCCAGTGTACGTTCGGTAGCTAACATGCCACATCCAGATTTGTTTGATGATTTGTGGCATGTTCAGTGAATAAAATGAGATGTTGTTGCGGGGCCATTGATTAATAAATTGCCCGATGTCTTGTAACTCCACATTTCTACTTCGCGGCCTTGAGCCACCATCCCCAACTTTATTCTTTGGGATTACCTCGGTCTTTGGTTCTTCAGGAAGACTTGTCTTTTGTTCTTCCATCTTCATCACCCCCAACAGTCTGCTTCACCTTCAGCACTTCAGCAATTGAGGGAATCATTAGTGTGGTATTAACCTCCACAACCTCCTCCCCGACTTGAGAAGGGAGCATCCTTTCAAGATCCTCCACAGATGGTGAAATAGACTCTTCTTCTTGAACTTTTAACAATAATATCTCACTTTTAGATTTCAAGCACTCGAATCGTAGTTGATCCGAAAGGGTGGGTTGTGATAGCAACTTATCAGCCTGAGACAAAAGTAACTCCAACCGAGCAATGTTTTCTTCTTTAGATTGCCAAATGTAATGAAACTGCTCATCATCATGGTTAGGAACATTATCCTGCATTTGAATAGGAAGTTGGCATTGATCTTGAATATTTATACAACCTGGTTGAGAATAGTGATTGTTGTAGCCCCTCTGGTAACCAGACTGCGAGTATCCTTGAGAGTAGAATGGAGGTGGTTCATGATGTGGGTAATATGACGGGCTCTCATCATCTTCATCTTCCACAATTTTAATCCAACTAGGAAATGTCGGGCAATGAAAAACATCGTGAAAGTAACTCCCGCAGTTGTGGCATTCATCACGTTCATCCATGTTGCAAGTAAACTAACCTGCACAAACAAGCTAGAATACCCGAGGTAAAGACGAACAAAAATGAAAATAGATAACTGAAAAAGAAAAAAAAAATAAACAAGAAGAAAAATATTTTTGATTTTTTTTAAAGCAAACAAATAGAACTAAAATCGAACAAAATAAATAACACTAAGCGCACTAGCTCCCCGGCAACGGCGCCATTTTGATGACCTGTCGTTGGGGTCATGCAAAAACCTAACTTTACCTATAGACAGGGTAAGTCGGGTATCGTATCCACGAGGAGCATATGGTTAGTGTTATAAATTTTATCTGATTATTTAACTAAATTATCTAAAAACTAAAAAGTGTAAAAATTGATTTTTGGTTTTAAATAAAAAATGTAAACGAGAATAATGATAAACAAAGATATGATCACACCTAGGGTTCAGGTTTACAAGATCTAAACTGTTCTTAATTGCTTAACTAGGACGTCCTTAAGGGGGACGGTGCGAAGGAATAACATGTGACAACCCGAGTTCTAACTTAAGTGGTTATAACGTGCGAGTTACCGGATTCATTCACAATTAACGGTTGTGACATGTGAATCTTTTACATAAACTAAACCAGACTCGATTTACCAACTAAACCGATTCTAGGGTACTTAAACAATCAAGAAACAATAAAGAAACTGAACAACCCTACACCTAGGTATGATCACAAGAAAATTTAGCTAATCATAATAATAAACAATTTACATACTGTCACTATCAAACCGTTCATCAAAATAACCAACTAAATATTCAACTTGTTCAATAAATGATTTTAAATAAAAGAGTCACCAAAACTTCCCTTGTGTTCATCGAATACAGCAGCAAACATTAGTGATAAATCTTCTCGAATACCCTGCAAGCCAAGCAGCCAAGCGGCTGCCCTTTGCTGCCGTCGCTCCAAACCCTGATGTCGTCGAACTCCCCCCAGAATTGTGTTATTATTCACGTTTTCTTCTATTGTTTTGGGCCAAAGCCCAATTTGAATTTTACTTTGCTGCTAACTTACTTCCACGTGACATTTTAATTCTCCTATGAGCATACAACAAAAATTAAACTTAGGTTAATTAATTGAAACAATATATCAGCCAATCACTTTCACTAATATGTAAACACAATTTAGTTGTCTTTTAATTAACCTGTCATTTTATTTGAACCAAAATGCCAATTCATACATCACTAAAAAAATATAATAATAGTAATAGTAGTATATGAGAATGGTATTTAGTTCCACTCACTGACTCGAGTTTAGCATAATTTTATCATTTTAGCTTATTTTCTTCATAACCCACTAAATATTAATAACCCGCTAACTCAATATATTTTGTATCCATATCAGTGCATTAGCAGTAGAACTACTATGAATTAGAGTGTATTTAGACACCGCTCATCAAAT
>JBCNJP010013600.1:0-12140 GCA_039602395.1 Deinandra increscens subsp. villosa
TTCCTGGGTACCCCTGAACATTCTATCTAACGATTTTATGTTTCAGACGAGGGGGTTCATATATTCCCAGGACCCGAGGCAGCTCGACAGGCCTATCTAGCACAGATAGCTGCGGAAGATGAGGCCGTTACGGCTACTACTGGTGGACAATAGGGAGCAACCGTCACCGCCTCTGGACAGGAGGGACAGGCTGTTAGCCAGTATCCGCCGCCGCCACGACCATAGCACCGTTGGGTACTTATCCCATCGATCCCACCGATTCCCGAATTCTTGTGCCAGGCCACCGATATGTTACATTAGGTGACTTATTTATTACGATCGATGCATGCGTGTATGCCCTAAAAACATATCAGCCAGGAGGACCATGGCGCAGCGGAGTGGTGTGGATCTTCTCCCAGCACCTCTAGTTGAGCACTATGTGAGGGCAAATGATGAGGCCGACGATGAGGCTCCTCCGCCGTAGATTAGCTTTGATTATGTTATTATGTATGTACTAAATTGATGATGTTTTTTTTATGGTATTACATTTGGATTTTAGAAAAGGTTAACTTCTTTTGGTTTTACGTTTGGTGTAACAAAACGTCAATAGTAATGTGTTTTGATGTTATATGGGTTTTGCGTTTTTTTCTTAGAAATTGTTGTAATTACAAAACGATATATAACCTTCTTAAAATAACTTAACAATTGTTTATTTACAAGTTAAATTCTTAAGAAATGTAAAACTTATGAAAATCATGTTTTATTTTTACAATACGCCTTAAAACTTATTTATGACTTATAAACAAAATTCTTGGAGAATTTGAAAAAAAAATAAGAAAAAAAGATTCATTTCAAAACACTTAAACAGACTATCTAAGAACATCAAAAATTTTGGCAAAAAACTAGATTTCCATATTTTCTTCAAAAATAACTTAAACAGGCTGAACAGTTCTATAAGTGTCATTTCGAACCTGATGGTGATCGTGATTAGGTGTATTTTATCGTTTAAGTTATATCTTGTATCTTTATCACTACGTCTATTCATAACAATTTCAGTACAAAAGAAAAGCCCCAGACACGACATACATTCTTTGAAGTGAATATAATTATTAAATTTAAGTCTTAAGCGATGTTATAATAGCATGGAAGATCGGCTACACATATTTTGAAAATTACATCACAGACTGGAATACATAAATAGGAAATTACATCATGAACCTAAATATTGTTATAATCTCTCCAAGGGAAGTCCCAATCTCGCGGAACATCCCATGAGGTGTTGTCATATTCGATTTGAGGAGGTGGGACAATCAGGGGTCTTCAAGGGGGTGGGTTATCCGGAGGATGAGGTGGGTTGACCGGAGGACGAGTTGGGTTAATTGGAGGATGTGGTCGGTTACCCGCATCGGGGTTAACCTGTTGAGGGCCGTAATAATCATCAGGAATTCCATCAACGCCAATTGGATTCATCTGATGACCGTAAGGCGGGTTAGCTTCTTCTTCTTCAGTCAGAATACGTAGAAACTGATCCATAGTCATACTCATGTTATCAATGTTTTTAATTTCCTGTATTTGGGAATAAAAACCCTTGTTTCCTTGATTTGTAATTGAATGATATGCCAATATTATGTGGACCAATACATATAGGCTATAATCCCAACGGCTATATTTTCATCGGCTTTCTATTCAAACGAATATATTTTCAACGGCTATATTCCCAACGGATTTCTTTTCCAATGGATATATTACTATTATACTAAAACTACACATTCAGTAACAGTTTCATTTCATCTCTCACAAGTTTCATCACTCTAAAAAACAATGATTTCTACCAACAGAAGTTCATGTTCGATCCATTCAATAAATGAATATGACGAAGGGTCAGTGGCGAAGCTTGAAAATATAAAGTGGGGGGTCGGGATCTAAATTTTTTTTTCTAACGTCAATTTTTGGGTAAATGGGGGTCGAAACCGGAGTATATCGAAATTTTCTACACGAAATTTATATACCCCCTACATCGCAAAAAAAATTTTCGAGGGGTCGGGCGCCCCCTCCCGCCCCTTAAAAGCTGCGCCCCTGCGAAGGGTTGACTGTTGATGACATATACTCACGAAATCCGGATTATTTCACCCTTACAATATTTCTGATGGAGTTCTTGAAGGTCAATAACACACTAACGGAAGAGAGTCAAGAACACAAAAGATATTAAAGTTCTTTTCTTCAAAATAATTCGTCTGCATCTAAACCCAAAAGAAATCTTCCTACTCTAATAAACAATTACAATTGTTGACACATGTCAACACTAGATTCATTCTCACAAAAGTTTTCCCTCCTAAATCCACTCCATAATAAATTCTTTTTTATTGGAAATTATATCTTATTTTATAATCATGATATATTTTTATCTATTTATATTTATGGAATTATGACAATCATATATTAATTTACATCTTATTTTTATCTAAAAATAAATTTTAAACTATTATTATTTTCATTTTAGAAACGTATAAAATACCAATAAACACTTATTTAGTGTGTTTTCAAATATAATTGAGCAAATCATATTTAATATTTTAATTAATGAATACCTAATACTATTTTACAAATTCAAGCAGCATCGCGTTATAGGTGATACTATTTATAGAGAAATTCATAAACGACAAAAATCGTGTTCATAATATCCAATATTAAGTAGTTTTCCCTACAATATCAAATGAGCCATGTTCATCCAATTTGAAAATTTTAAATATCGCGACTAATACAATTGTAAGTTTCTAATGTATATCAACATAACATTTTTTTTACTGATACATTATATTCTTTTGATTATAATTTAGATTTTATACTCAACAATCAGAATGTGTTCATTATAGATGTTGAAGCTTGGTATCTCGATGATGGCACGATCATCGAGATGTTGAAGAGGTTGCCAGGTCTCTCGAAATCATCAAAGTTATGGGTCCTCCGTTAGGGTTGGACCTTAATATTAAGAAGACCGAACTTTTCTGGCCAAGCTGTGACGGCAGGAAGACCCTCCCGGGGCTTTTCCCTATTGGCATCAGCAGGCCGGCCTTAGGGGTGAAGCTTTTAGGCGGAGCAGTCAGCAACGATGGGGGGTTTATCCAAGGGTTGGCTTTAAGGAGGGCCAGTAGAGCTGCTGAGCTTATGCGCCTCCTCCCCAAACTTGGTGACCCCCAATGCGCCCTCCTCCTGCTACGTTCGTGTATGGGTATCTCCAAACTTTCATTCGGCCTCAGAACCTGCCCCCCCCGTTCATGTGGCTCAGGCTGCGGTGGCTTTTGACAATGACCTTCGTACGGCCATTGAAGATATTGTCGTGTGTGGTGGGCCTTTCTTTGGGGACCTCCAATGGCGGGTTGCCTCCCTGCCCATCAAGCTGGGCGGGCTTGGGGTCTACTCGGCTGTCGAGGGCTCCTCCTACACTTTCGTGGCCTCGAGGGCCCAATCCTGGGAGCTCCAAGACCATATCCTTCGGGAGTGTGGGGGGTGCCCTATGGACTCAGCGTACGCCGGCGCGTTAGCTGGCCTCAGTGACTTTATTCCGGGCTTTGATCTTAGCGGTTTCTCTAACAAGGACACCGCCCCACCCAAAGCCCAACATGTTTTGGCGAATGTCCTTTTTAGTAAAGCCGTGGGAGAGATGGAGGCTGCCTTCGGGATGTCTGCCAGGGAAAAGGCGGTGTGGGAATGCCTTCGCCAACCACATGCTCAAGATTTTCTCCTGGCCCTCCCCATTGATGGGCTGGGGCAGCACATGTCGCCAGTCGAGTATCGGGCAATTCTTAAATATCGGCTTATGATCCCCCTGTATCCGAATGATGAGAGGTGCCCAGTGTGCAGCAAGGCATGCTTGGACGCTTATGGGGAACATGCGGTGCATTGCAAAGAGCTACCCGGTTTCAAATACCGACATGACCTGGTCCGGGACGTCTTATTCGACATTTTCAGAAGGGCCGGGATATCTGCAAAGAAGGAAGCCCCGGTTAATTTCTTGTCGGACCCAGCGGACGGGCGTTCCTCCCTTCGGCCGGCAGATGTCCTTGTCTTTGGGTGGCAACATGGGAAGCACGCATGTGTCGACCTTACGGGGGTTTCCCCTCTCGTGGGGTTCAAGGGCTCTGGTTTTCGGGCTGGCCAGGCTGCCACGAATGCTGCTGCAGGGAAGGTGCGCAAACATGAGGAGGCGTGTCTGGCGAATCAACATGTGTTTGTGCCTTTCGCGTTTGATACCTTCGGTTACCTTGCCCCGGAAGCTGTGGAAACTTTAAGCAGGGTCCAGAAGGTTATGCATGGGAACGTGGCGGTTCATAGTGGGTTGAATGTGGCTTTCACTCGGTTAGGCTTTGCTATTCAGAAAGGGCTGGCGGCGCAGCTTGTTGCCCGCCTCCCTTGTACTTCATGTTGAGTTGTAACCGTGTTATTGAGAATTATAAAAAATTAGATAGTGTTTGATATTATAACTTTGATAAAACTTTATACTCATTCAACTTTCTATACAGACTTAAAGTCTCAAGTTTCTCAATTCATAATTTATGGCAGTCGCTATTCAGGGTTTGATTATTTTTTAAACATGATCACGTTTATCTTGAAGATTTTCAAATATACAAATACATACA
Organism: Deinandra increscens subsp. villosa; assembly: GCA_039602395.1. Lineage (NCBI taxonomy): Eukaryota > Viridiplantae > Streptophyta > Magnoliopsida > Asterales > Asteraceae > Deinandra > Deinandra increscens. The sequence continues at coordinate 4,617 of JBCNJP010013600.1, forward strand.
TGTCCTAAATATATATTTTTTTGATAAGAAGAGTAAACCACCAATACCATATTATGAATATAACTTTAGTTTTTTATTTAATGTAATGTAATATATTATTTCGGTAATAAGAAGAGTATACATGAAATCAATTATATACATACTTTTAATAATTCAACCCGTATAACATACGGGTTCTATCCTAGTGAATAATAAAGAAAGGTTCTTTTCCCATAAAATAGGAAAGAAGTCAAATCTCAATCAAACACAAATTGGGTAGAAATCATTACTAAATAAAACTAATAAAGGTAAGGAAAGTAGATATTCTTCCTAAGTTGTAAAAATCTTCAAGCATGCAGACGTGGATTAAAAATTGGTGTCTTGGCTGCAAAGTGGGTTGATGACTCGATGTTTGTGTGGGCTTCAATGTCTTGATCTGTATCATCCTCCCCTGCTTGAAAAGGACTCGACCTCGAGTCCAAAACATCAACACCATCATCCAGAACATATGGAGTCAAGTCCCCAACATTAAAAGTAGCGGATACATTATAATGACCCGATAGATCGATTTGATACTCATTGTCATTAATACGTTTAAGCATCTTAAATGGCCCATCCGCTCGGGGGTGGAGTTTCCCAAAACGACCCCCCAGAAAACGCTCCTTTCTTAAATGTATCCATACGAGATCCCCTTCTTTAAAAACGACACGTTTACGATGCTGATTCGCACATTGTTGATATTGCATATTATGGTGAATAATCTGTTCACGTACCTGTATGTGAAGATCTTGGATTTGCTTTGCTTGTGGTTCCCCATCAGCAGGGGCGGACCTGTAACAGGCCCAGATGGTCCCGGGTAGAGGTGCAAATATGGAATCGATTTCGAGTCAGGAATCGGTTTCGAATTGGTTTTCGAATTGATCCGAATCGATTCCTCCCGAATCGATTTACGAATTGGTCCACATCGAATCGATTCCAAGCAATTCGAGGTTTTCAGACCAAAATCGATTCTCAAATCGATTCCTCCCGAATCGATTCTTAATCAATTCCTCCCGAATCGAATCCAAATCTATTCGTTCACATAGGACATATATCCATTGTATAGCCGTTGCAAACGGCTTTATAGTCGTTAGAATCGATTTTGCAGCCATTTTTTCACCTTTTTGACACTATATCTTTGTATATATACCCCGATTTTCAATTACAAACATTACCCCCACTTCTCTAACACTCAAAAATACTCAAACAGACAAAATTTATCACAAAAAATTACAAATGGAAGGAGGTTCTAGTCATAATAGCAATGCCAACTTTGGTGGTAGTAGTGATGATGATTTCTCCGTTGTGAAGATCCTACCAACAAAGAGAGACCCGACTTTGTTCGGTGTACATGTTGATTTGGTTGAATTGAAGAACGTTTAGTCGAGTTATCAACTTATCAATATCATAGTTTGTATTTTCCTTTCAAAAACATATATCTTTGTATCAGTTTAAGTTTGAACAAGTTGGGATTGTAAAGTTTAATCTTTGAATTCAATAAAAATGTGTTCTTTTTTAGTTTTTTATAAAGTTTAAAAAAAACTGCGAACGAATTGATTGGAATCGATTCTGGCTAGGAATCGATTTCAATTCGGAATCGAATCGATTCCTACCAATTCAAGATTTTATCTCAGGAATCGATTCCTGAATCGAATCGACTCGGTCAAGAATCGATTTTGACCAGAATTCATTTGGTCAGGAATCGATTCCTGAACCGAATCGATTCGTGTTTAGAATTGATTTTTGCACCTCTAGTCCCGAGGACCCCCTCAACTTCGTACGTAAAGTGGAAATTATGTGAACGGCTTTTTAAATTAATTTTTTTTGTAATAAGGAGTTATTAAATAAATAATTTGGTAAAACATAACAAATTCATTCACCAGCGTATTGTTAATATTGTCCCCTGGATTTTGAAAAAGCCCAAGTTCGGTTCTTGTTCTCGGCATTCTTTTCCTCACCTGTTTTTTCATTAAATTTGCTTGCTGTATAAATGGGGTAACGACTTTCACAGTAACAAAAGCAGCCCAAGTTTTTGTTGGCCCATTACCCATGAATATGATACGTTCCTTTAAATCACGGATGATTGTTATATTAGTAGGCATACGTAGCAGCTGGTTAGACCCAACCAAATTTATATGTGTTATGTCTAAAAAGTCTTATAAGCCCGTGCTAAACACTAAAAAATCTTTAGTCAATTATCTAGCTAAATACTTATTTTATTACTCATTATCTAATTATAGACCACTATTTAAATACTCATTTAAAAAAGTCAATTACCTAACTAAATACCCTTATACCCATTAAAAAAAACTTTTGAAATCTTGACCGCCAATCGGAAATCGAAATACAAAGTTTCTTTATGCTTAATACCTATTTCAGTGCTCCATCGCTACACGTTTCATAGAATCTTGATCGCCGATTGGAATTGGGAAGTGCTCGGTCACAAGTGGGCGAACTCGACTATCGGCATTAATACAACTTTCCGTTAGTTTATACTTATCTAATAAAATCGTAATTTTAACTTTTTTCTTATATATCAATGTTCGAGAATTTTTTTGTAGACCTCTTGAAAAAATTTTCTAGTTCCGCCCCTGCCCATCAGCATTATAATGATCAGCCCCTGGGAGTGGGGTGAGGTCAAGAAGTGTAAAAGGATTTCGCCCATAGACAACAAAGAAGCGGCTCTTACACGTTGACCCATTATTCGACCGATTGTAAGCGAATTCAGCTTGAGCTAGTATAAGATCCCATTGTTTAGGATTGTCACCGATAAGGCTATGAAGAAGATTTCCCAAACTACGGTTAGTAACTTCGGGTTGACCGTCCGTTTGAGGATGGTGGGAACTACTAAATTGTAGCCGTGAACACAAACGTTTCCATAATGTTCGCCAAAAATGACTAACAAATTTAACGTCTCTATCTGACATGATGCTTTTAGGGATACCATGGAGTCGAGCAATCTCGCTAAAGTAAACACGGGCTACTTGGCTTGTGTCGTAAGTTTTTGCGCATGGCACTCTTTCTTGCGTTGTGTACGAGGGACGCCCAAGACAAAATCAAGGCTAACATCTTCCCAAGGGCTAGTTCCAAGTTGTTTTTCCACCTTAAGGGCTAAACGACATACATCCTCGAGGGTCCAAAACTGTTGCAACACAAAGCCCCTAAAAATCGGGCAATGATTTGTTCTTCATCTTCATCAGCGTCGCAACACATTCGTAAACGATCAAAAAAATCTGCTATAAACTGTTCGACAGAAGAGTTTTGTTGTGTTAAACAATGATACTAAAAAAAACGTATTGCCTGAAATTAATGGGTAGAAATTTGGCTCGGAGTAATTTTTTATCTTTTCCCACGTTTCAACCCGATATTTGCTCTGTTAAACCCGTTTTTTACGTGATCCCACCATAAAGAAGCATACTTGCGCAACTTAATGGCTATGACTTTCACTTTCAGATTATCCGGTATACCTCGAAGTTCAAAAACACATTCAACAGTGCTCAACCAATCGATGAACTCATCTGGTTGGGCTTTCCCTTCAAATTCTGGAATCTCAACGCGCACCCCCAAAGTACGGAGAAGGTCGTTGCGATGTTGTCGCGGGAATGGAGGGGTTGGACGGCGCCCAAAAGGATTATCCTCTCTGTCAGACCCATCATCCCAGACAATGGAATCGGACTCGGTTTCCTCAGGGCGGTCCTCTTGTTGTATTTCTAGGTCTCGAACCCGTTGTTGTAGTCGTTCAATTTCTTCAACATCACGTGGATCGCGTCGTGGAGCACCGCCTCCTGGGGAACCACCACGACGAGGTCGTCCTCTTCCAGCCATGAATACCAGAACCTTGAAACTGATACCACTTGATGGAGTTCTTGAATGTCAATAACACACTAACGGAAGAGAGTCAAGAACACAAAAGATATTCAAGTTCTTTTCTTCAAAATAATTCGTCTGCATCTAAACCCAAAAGAAACAAATAATAAAGAAAGGTTCTTTTCCCACAAAATAGGAAAGAAGTCAAATCCCAATCAAACACAAATTGGGTAGCGATCATTACTAAATAATAATAACAAGCAATTCGACCCGCGCCTTGCGGCGGGTCAAAAGTGTTAGAAAGTACTCGATCAAAATCGCGTTTAGCTGTTTCTAAATTATGTTCCCTAAATTCTATTTAGATAAATAGTTTTGCGGATTCGACCTAAAACGGACACGAATCGATTTATACTAAACCCTAACCCGTGAATTTCGGGTAGAGTTCATATTGAATCTTCAATTCATGTCAGAAATTCACACCCCTTAAATTGTTAACTATACACACCCTTAAATTGTTAATGGTAGAAAATTACCCGCCCGCGTTGCGGGGCGAGAAATCACATTGTAAAGTATAAGAATGGCCCAAGCGCGTTGCAGCGGGTTTATTTGATACCAGATGTGTCTACAACCGGCATTGATTTCTTGTAGATTTTACCACCCAAACGTTGTGCCGGAAATAATGCGAGTACACAAAACAGTTACATTGCCAGAGTGTAACGTAAACAAAACGCAAATAAAAAAACTCACAATGACATTAAACTGTTAATTGCAAAGAGTGTATCGTATCACAAACACAAATAGCTCAAAAACTTTGTTATTAACATTGTCCCCTAATACTCTGCCTCTTGGGAGTTTTTGTAAAGATAACTTTTAAAAATGGAAAAAATGTGTTTTGGGTTAACCCAACCCAAGCTTTTTTTTGAACAGCAAATATTTATTTACACCAATTACACCAATGTCAGGGTTTGAACCCATGACCTCTAACTAAGAGGACAAAGCCTTTACCAAGTGGGCTAGTCCCACATTGGCTAACCCAACCCAAGCTAAAGGCTTACCACAGAACTACAGAAGGCTACCTTTTGAATAGTCGCCTCAACATCGTTGGTGGGGTTGAATCATTTCACAGTGCCTGGCCAAAAAAAAATATCACTAAAGAATTTAACCACAAAATAAATAAATGACACATTAATCAAACAAAGGAACTACCTGGTTCCATGTACGATTGGCATTTATAATATTAAACATAGTAATAACAGTTACCACTCTAACTGTGGACTTTTGTAAATGTAAAACAAAATTGTAATCCTCTGTTCAAAATCAAAACAAAACGTTGTTCAAAATCAAGATGAAACAGATCAGTCGTAAAATTATAAAATTTCAATGCCATCTACAAATCAAAATTTCTGATTAAATTCAGAACGAACTGATAAAACATTATAGTGGAATGTGGATCTTACATAAAAATAAAAAAATAAACAATAGTGCGAAAATTGAGAAGAGAAATTACCTTGAGAGAATTGAAGTAATCTGAGCTTGATTTCCGTATGTATAAACTCCTCCATTGTAGATGACTATTAATTCAAAACTCAATAAAAAGTAAAAATGTAAAATTCAATTTTAGTTGAGTACAGCTATATATATTGGGAAGTGGGAAGATACATAATATTACTATTATTATTATTATTAAATAAATATAAAACCAAAACACCTAAAATTGGGACCGTATGAAACGAACTCAACTTTCTTGTAAATCGATTTAAAATTCATACATAAAATATGAAATTAGTCATAGTTAAATGATAAATGACAATACCAGAATCGATCAACGAACAGAAGTCGAAAAATAGGCATCAACGAAAACTTATTATTAACCTTTCACGAACGTCGGAGCTTCAGAACGTCGGCACCTCATCGCTATGAAACCGGCGAACAACAACCGTCTCCGGAAGCAGAGCATCGACGGAAGCGTCGGAAACGGACCGGCAAACTAAAACCGGAGGCGGAGCATCGACATAAATCCATTTGCAGATACCGTAGCCAGATATCTCTACTCAAATCCAGAGAACAAAGATAGATCTTTGCTCAGATCCGGAGAGCAAAGACAACGATGATATCGGAAAAAAGAATCGGAGGTGGAGCCAGAATCGTCAAACGGGAGAGATGAGAAAGATGAGATATGCCAGTGGAGGCTTTTGAGTTTGAACTGGATGTATCAGTATCATCAAGGAAATGAGAAGGCAGAGAAGATAGAACATGTGTAATGATGACAACCCATATTGAGAGAAAGAAAGATGCTCACGTGAAGCAACACCCACACATCCGATCATAGAGCATCACCGACAGAAACAACAAATGAGAACAAAGAGAAACGATGATGTGGCCTTAACAGTAACCCTCAGTGTACAACTCAGCAATTGAAATTGTTATATAATTAATAAAGGTAAGGAAATTAGATATTCTTCATAAGTTGTAAAAATCTTCAAGCATGCAGACGTGGATTAAAAGTTGGTGTCTTGGCTGCAAAGTGGGTCGATGACTCGATGTTGGTGTGGGCTTCAATGTCTTGATCCTTATCACTTTCATTTCGGTCATTTCACAGCTTTACCATGGAGGAGATACGAGAGCGGTGCATGTACCCTAGTTGACTACCTACACGTTAATACCTTTGTATTTTTCTGATATGGCGTTCATCATTTAACATCTGGACTATGAAAATCCCAACATGTGGTTTTTACTTTAAAACCCCGGCCATGATCTTGACAAGGGGTTGCATCCGTTAAGAAACGACGCAGATGCCCGTTTGCTACTCTCTTACAATAGCCCAAACGACAACAGGAATATATGTCTGTATGAAGCGCGCAACGAGTTAACTTTCAACACCGGCAGCTAATTGCGGTGGATTAATCAAGAACGTTCACGTGAAGAATCCACGGCTATACGCAGGAGGCTTAGAGAGTTTCAAGAATGGTTTGAATGAGTTTACGTTTGTAGTGTCTTCAATTGCATTTGGAATTTTTCTAATAAATTACGTTTGTAATGTCTTCAGTTACATTTGGAACTTTTAATAAATTTTCTGAAAATTTAAGGACTATATTACTAAAAACGTCATGTGTGTATACTGGAAATTTAAGGACTTGATTACTAAAAACGTTTCTCACTATTTTCGTCATAATAAATGTTCAAGAATATAAAAGAACAACATTCAGAAAATTAAATATTTTTTTTTTGGTAAAATATAATTTCTTAACTATCCCCAAAACTACTCCAAAAGATCAAGATTTTTTTGGAGGATACGATCGTATAAAACATTCTCTGATTTGACCCGTTCAACATCGTAATCCGCAAATGGTTCCAAACGACCGTTTCTCAGCAAACGACCGTACTAAATTTTCATAATGATCGTTTGAAATTTAATGATCGTTTGGTTCCAAACGATTATATTAACTTTGTTTTTTTTTTTAGCAAAAGTGAATGTGTAATTAGCAAAAAAAAAAAAAAAAAAAAAAGGAAAGAAGTAAAACTATTACTAGGAGTCAAACAGTCAACCTCAACATTCTAAGAAGGTTGCTAACCATTGGACGAAAGAAACGTTTGTTTAACTTACCATCTATATTATTTTTAACTTATAATGAGAGAGTAGAAAAAAATGGTCAAATTTAATTCTTTTAAACCTTGTTAAGTCAGGCCATATTGAAACGA
>JBCNJP010013601.1:0-12139 GCA_039602395.1 Deinandra increscens subsp. villosa
TGTGTATATAACCAATACGTTGTGTTTAGGACCAATGATGGCCCAATAAGGTGTGTTTAGTAGGGCAATGAGGGTCGGTTGGGACCAATAAGTCCTAGTAAGGTGTGTCTTATATAACCAATAAGTTGTGTTTAGGACCAATGATGGCCCAATAATGTGTGTTTAAGGGCAATGAGGGTCCGTTGGGACCAATGAGTCCCAATAAAGTGTGTGTATATAACCAATAAGTTGTGTTTACGACCAATAATGGCCCAATAAGGTGTGTTTAAGGGCAATGAGGTAGTTGGACCAATGAGTCCCTACTAATGTGGGTGTATATGACCAATACGTTGTGTTTAGGACCAATGATGGCACAATAAAGTGGGTTTAGGGACAATGAGGGTTAGTTGGCACCAATGAGTCCTAATAACGTGTTTATATAACTAATAAGTTGTGTTTACGACCAATTATGGCCCAATATGGTGTGTTTAGGGTAATGAGGATCTGGGACCAATGAGTCCCACTAAGGTGTGTATATAACCAATAAGTTATGTTTAGGACCAATGATGGCGCAATAAGGTGTGTTTAGTAAGGCAATGAGGGTCGGTTGGGACCAATAAGTCCTAGTAAGGTGTGTATATAACCAATAAGTTGTGTTTAGGACCAATGATGGCCCAATAATGTGTGTTTAGGGCAACGAGGGCAGTTGGGACTAATGAGTCCCACTAAGGTGTGTGTATATAACCAATAAGTTGTGTTTAGGACCAATGATGGCCCTATAAGGAGTGTTTAGTAGGGCAATGAGGGTCGGTTGGGACCAATAAGTCATAGTAAGGTGTGTCTTATATAACCAATAAGTTGTGTTTAGGACCAATGATGGCCCAATAAGGTGTGTTTAAGGGCAATGAGGGTGAATTGGGACCAATGAGTCCCAATAAGAGTGTGTATATAACCAATAAGTTGTGTTTAGGACCAAATAATGGCCCAATATGGTGTGTTTAGGGGATGACGGTCAGTTGGGACTAATGAGTCCCTACTAAGGTGTGTGTATATAACCAATAAGTTATGTTTAGGACCAATTATGGCCCAATAAGGTGTGTTTAGTAGGGCAATGAGGGTCGGTTAGGACCAATAAGTCCTAGTAAGGTGTGTATATAACCAATAAGTTGTGTTTACGACCAATAATGGCCCAATAAGGTGTGTTTAGTTGGGACCAATGAGTCCCACTAATGTGTGCATATAACCAATACGTTGTGTTTAGGACCAATGATGGCCCAATAATGTGTGTTTAAGGGCAATGAGGGTCAGTTGGGACCAATGTGTCCCAATAAAGTGTGTATATAACCAATAAGTTGTGTTTACGACCAATTATGGCCCAATAAGGTGTGTTTAGTTGGGACCAATGAGTCCCACTAATGTGTGTATATAACCAATACGTTGTGTTTAGGACCAATGATGGCCCAGTTATGTGTGTTTAAGGGCAATGAGGGTTAGTTGGGACCAATGAGTCCCAATAAAGTGTGTATATAACCAATAAGTTGTGTTTACGACAAATTATGGCCCAATAAGGTGTGTTTAGTTGGGACCAATGAGTCCCACTAATGTGTGTATATAACCAATACGTTGTGTTTAGGACCAATGATGGCACAATAAAGTGTGTTTAGGGACAATGAGGGTCAGTTGGCACCAATGAGTCCTAATAAGGTGTGTATATAACCAATAAGTTGTGTTTACGACCAATTATGGCCCAATATGGTGTGTTTAGTTGGGACTAATGAGTCCCACTAAGGTGTGTATATAACCAATAAGTTATGTTTAGGACCAATGACGGCCCAATAAGGTGTCTTTAGTACGGCAATGAGGGTCGGTTAGGACCAATAAGTCCTAGTAAGGTGTGTATATAACCAATAAGTTGTGTTTAGGACCAATGATGGCCCAGTAATGTGTTTTTAAGGGCAATGAGGGTCAGTTGGGGACCAATGAGTCCCAATAAAGTGTGTATATAACCAATAAGTTGTGTTTACGACAAATTATGGCCCAATAAGGTGTGTTTAGTTGGGACCAATGAGTCCCACTAAAGTGTGTATATAACCAATACGTTGTGTTTAGGACCAATGCTGGCACAATAAAGTGTGTTTAGGGAAATGAGGGTCAGTTGGCACCAATGAGTCCTAATAAGGTGTGTATATAACCAATAAGTTATGTTTACGACCAATTATGGCCCAATATGGTGTGTTTAGTTGGGACTAATGAGTCCCACTAAGGTGTGTATATAACCAATAAGTTATGTTTAGGACCAATGATGGCCCAATAAGGTGTGTTTAGTACGGCAATGAGGGTCGGTTAGGACCAATAAGTCCTAGTAAGGTGTGTATATAACCAATAAGTTGTGTTTAGGACCAATGATGGCCCAGTAATGTGTGTTTAACGGCAATGAGGGTCAGTTGGGACCAATGAGTCCCAATAAAGTTTGTATATAACCAATAAGTTGTGTTTACGACAAATTATGGCCCAATAAGGTGTGTTTAGTTGGGACCAATGAGTCCCACTAAAGTGTGTATATAACCAATACGTTGTGTTTAGGACCAATGCTGGCACAATAAAGTGTGTTTAGGGAAATGAGGGTCAGTTGGCACCAATGAGTCCTAATAAGGTGTGTATATAACCAATAAGTTGTGTTTACGACCAATTATGGCCCAATATGGTGTGTTTAGTTGGGACTAATGAGTCCCACTAAGGTGTGTATATAACCAATAAGTTATGTTTAGGACCAATGATGGCCCAATAAGGTGTGTTTAGTAGGGCAATGAGGGTCGGTTCGGACCAATAAGTCTTAGTAAGGTGTGTATAAAACCAATAAGTTGTGTTTATGACCAATTATGGCCCAATATGGTGTGTTTAGTTAGGACTAATAAGTCCCACTAAGGTGTGTATATAACCAATAAGTTATGTTTAGGACCAATGATGGCCTAATAAGGTGTGTTTAGTAGGGCAATGAGGGTCGGTTAGGACCAATAAGTCCTAGTAAGGTGTGTATATAACCAATAAGTTGTGTTTAGGACCAATGATGGCCAAATAATGTGTGTTTAAGGTCAATGAGGGTCAGTTGGGACCAATGTGTCCCAATAAAGTGTGTATATAACCAATAAGTTTTGTTTACGATCAATTATGGCCCAATACGGTGTGTTTAGTTGGGACCAATGAGTCCCACTAATGTGTGTATATAACCAATACGTTGTGTTTAGGACCAATGATGGCACAATAAAGTGTGTTTAGGGACAATGAGGGTCAGTTGGCACCAATGAGTCCTAATAAGGTGTGTATATAACCAATAAGTTGTGTTTACGACCAATTATGGCCCAATGTGGTGTGTTTAGTTGGGACTAATGAGTCCCACTAAGGTGTGTATATAACCAATAAGTTATGTTTCGGACCAATGATGGCCTAATAAGTTGTGGTTAGTAGGGCAATGAGGGTTGGGACCAAAAAGTCCTATTATGGTGTGTATATAACCAATAAGTTGTGTTTAGGACCAATGATGGCCCAATAATGTGTGTTTAAGGGCAATGAGGGTCAGTTGGGACCAATGAGTCCCAATAAAGTGTGTATATAACCAATAAGTTTTGTTTACGATCAATTATGGCCCAATACAGTGTGTTTAGTTAGGAACAATGAGTCCCACTAATGTGTGTATATAACCAATACGTTGTGTTTAGGACCAATGATGGCACAATAAAGTGTGTTTAAGGACAATGAGGGTCAGTTGGCACCAATGAGTCCTAATAAGGTGTGTATATAACCAATAAGTTGTGTTTACGATCAATTATGGCCCAATATGGTGTGCTTAGTTGGGACTAATGAGTCCCAGTAAGGTGTGTATATAACCAATAAGTTATGTTTAGGACCAATGATGGCCCAATAAGGTGTGTTAAGTAATGAGTCCCAATAAAGTGTGTATATAACCAATAAGTTGTGTTTACGACCAATTATGGCCCAAAAAGGTGTGTTTAGTTGGGACCAATGAGTCCCACTAATGTTTGTATATGACCAATACGTTGTGTTTAGGACCAATGATGGCACAATAAAGTGGGTTTAGGGACAATGAGGGTTAGTTGGCACCAATGAGTCCTAATAAGGTGTTTATATAACCAATAAGTTGTGTTTACGACCAATTATGGCCCAATATGGTGTGTTTAGTTGGGACTAATGAGTCCCACTAAGGTGTGTATATAACCAATAAGTTATGTTTAGGACCAATGATGGCGCAATAAGGTGTGTTTAGTAAGGCAATGCGGGTCGGTTAGAATGAATAGTCCTAGTAAGGTGTGTATATAACCAATAAGTTTTGTTTAGGACCAATGATGGCCCAACAATGTGTGTTTAGTTGGGACTAAAGAATCCCACTAAGGTGTGTATATAACCAATACGTTGTGTTTAGGACCAATGATGGCCCAATAAGGTGTGTTTAGTAGGGCAAAGAGGGTCGGTTGGGACCAATAAGTCCTAGTAAGGTGTGTCTTATATAACCAATAAGTTGTGTTTAGGACCAATGATGGCCCAATAATGTGTGTTTAAGGGCAATGAGGGTCCGTTGGGACCAATGAGTCCCAATAAAGTGTGTATATAACCAATAAGTTGTGTTTACGACCAATTATTGCCCAAAAAGGTGTGTTTAGTTGGGACCAATGAGTCCCACTAATGTGTGTATATGACCAATACGTTGTGTTTAGGACCAATGATGGCACAATAAAGTGGGTTTAGGGACAATGAGGGTTAGTTGGCACCAATGAGTCCTAATAACGTGTTTATATAACTAATAAGTTGTGTTTACGACCAATTATGGCCCAATATGGTGTGTTTAGTTGGGACTAATGAGTCCCACTAAGGTGTGTATATAACCAATAAGTTATGTTTAGGACCAATGATGGCGCAATAAGGTGTGTTTAGTAAGGCAATGAGGGTCGGTTAGGACCAATAAGTCCTAGTAAGGTGTGTATATAACCAATACGTTGTGTTTAGGACCAATGATGGCCCAATAAGGTGTGTTTAGTAGGGCAAAGAGGGTCGGTTGGGACCAATAAGTCCTAGTAAGGTGTGTCTTATATAACCAATAAGTTGTGTTTAGGACCAATGATGGCCCAATAATGTGTGTTTAAGGGCAATGAGGGTCCGTTGGGACCAATGAGTCCCAATAAAGTGTGTATATAACCAATAAGTTGTGTTTACGACCAATTATTGCCCAAAAAGGTGTGTTTAGTTGGGACCAATGAGTCCCACTAATGTGTGTATATGACCAATACGTTGTGTTTAGGACCAATGATGGCACAATAAAGTGGGTTTAGGGACAATGAGGGTTAGTTGGCACCAATGAGTCCTAATAACGTGTTTATATAACTAATAAGTTGTGTTTACGACCAATTATGGCCCAATATGGTGTGTTTAGTTGGGACTAATGAGTCCCACTAAGGTGTGTATATAACCAATAAGTTATGTTTAGGACCAATGATGGCGCAATAAGGTGTGTTTAGTAAGGCAATGAGGGTCGGTTAGGACCAATAAGTCCTAGTAAGGTGTGTATATAACCAATAAGTTGTGTTTAGGACCAATGATGGCCCAATAATGTGTGTTTAGTTGGGACTAATGAGTCCCACTAAGGTGTGTATATAACCAATAAGTTGTGTTTAGGACCAATGATGGCCCTATAAGGAGTGTTTAGTAGGGCAATGAGGGTCGGTTGGGACCAATAAGTCATAGTAAGGTGTGTCTTATATAACCAATAAGTTGTGTTTAGGACCAATGATGGCCCAATAATGTGTGTTTAAGGGCAATGAGGGTCAATTGGGACCAATGAGTCCCAATAAAGTGTGTATATAACCAATAAGTTGTGTTTACGACCAAATATGGCCCAATATGGTGTGTTTAGTTGGGACTAATGAGTCCCACTAAGGTGTGTATATAACCAATAAGTTATGTTTAGGACCAATTATGGCCCAATAAGGTGTGTTTAGTAGGGCAATGAGGGTCGGTTAGGACCAATAAGTCCTAGTAAGGTGTGTATATAACCAATAAGTTGGGTTTACGACCAATTATGGCCCAATAAGGTGTGTTTAGTTGGGACCAATGAGTCCCACTAATGTGTGCATATAACCAATACGTTGTGTTTAGGACCAATGATGGCCCAATAATGTGTGTTTAAGGGCAATGAGGGTCAGTTGGGACGAATGTTTCCCAATAAAGTGTGTATATAACCAATAAGTTGTGTTTACGACCAATTATGGCCCAATAAGGTGTGTTTAGTTGGGACCAATGAGTCCCACTAAGGTGTGTATATAACCAATAAGTTGTGTTTAGGACCAATGATGGCCCAATAATGTGTGTTTAAGGGCAATGAGGGTCAGTTGGGACCAATGAGTCCCAATAAAGTGTGTATATAACCAATAAGTTGTGTTTACGACCAATTATGGCCCAATAAGGTGTGTTTAGTTGGGACCAATGAGTCCCACTAATGTGTGCATATAACCAATACGTTGTGTTTAGAACCAATGATGGCACAATAAAGTGGGTTTAGGGACAATGGAGGTTAGTTGGCACCAATGAGTCCTAATAAGGTGTTTATATAACCAATAAGTTGTGTTTACGACCAATTATGGCCCAATATGGTGTGTTTAGTTGGGACTAATGAGTCCCACAAAGGTGTTTATATAACCAATAAATTATGTTTAGGACCAATGATGGCCCAATAAGGTGTGTTTAGTAGGGCAATGAGGGTCGGTTAGAACCAATAAGTCCTAGTAAGGTGTGTATATAACCAATAAGTTGTGTTTAGGACCAATGATGGCCCAATAATGTGTGTTTAGTTGGGACTAATGAGTCCCACTAAGGTGTGTATATAACCAATAAGTTGTGTTTAGGACCAATGATGGCCCAATAAGGTGTGTTTAGTAGGGCAATGAGGGTCGGTTGGGACCAATAACTCCTAGTAAGGTGTGTCTTATATAACCAATAAGTTGTGTTTAGGACCAATGATGGCCCAATAATGTGTGTTTAAGGGCAATGAGGGTCCGTTGGGACCAATGAGTCCCAATAAAGTGTGTATATAACCAATAAGTTGTGTTTACGACCAATTATGGCCCAAAAAGGTGTGTTTAGTTGGGACCAATGAGTCCCACTAATGTGTGTATATGACCAAGACGTTGTGTTTAGGACCAATGATGGCACAATAAAGTGGGTTTAGGGACAATGAGGGTTAGTTGGCACCAATGAGTCCTAATAAGTTGTTTATATAACCAATAAGTTGTGTTTACGACCAATTATGGCCCAATATGGTGTGTTTAGTTGGGACTAATGAGTCCCACTAAGGTGTGTATATAACCAATAAGTTATGTTTAGGACCAATGATGGCGCAATAAGGTGTGTTTAGTAAGGCAATGAGGGTCGGTTAGGACCAATAAGTCCTAGTAAGGTGTGTATATAACTAATAAGTTGTGTTTAGGACCAATGATGGCCCAATAATGTGTGTTTAGTTGGGACTAATGAGTCCCACTAAGGTGTGTATATAACCAATAGGTTGTGTTTAGGACCAATGATGGCCCTATAAGGAGTGTTTAGTAGGGCAATGAGGGTCGGTTGGGACCAATAAGTCCTAGTAAGGTGTGTCTTATATAACCAATAAGTTGTGTTTAGGACCAATGATGGCCCAATAATGTGTGTTTAAGGGCAATGAGGGTCAATTGGGACCAATGAGTCCCAATAAAGTGTGTATATAACCAATAAGTTGTGTTTACGACCAATTATGGCCCAAAAAGGTGTGTTTAGTTGGGACCAACGAGTCCCACTAATGTGTGCATATAACCAATACGTTGTGTTTAGGACCAATGATGGCACAATAAAGTGGGTTTAGGGACAATGAGGGTTAGTTGGCACCAATGAGTCCTAATAAGGTGTTTATATAACCAATAAGTTGTGTTTACGACCAATTATGGCCCAATAAGGTGTGTTTAGTTGGGACCAATGAGTCCCACTAAGGTGTGTATATAACCAATAAGTTGTGTTTAGGACCAATGATGGCCCAATAATGTGTGTTTAAGGGCAATGAGGGTCAGTTGGGACCAATGAGTCCCAATAAAGTGTGTATATAACCAATAAGTTGTGTTTACGACCAATTATGGCCCAATAAGGTGTGTTTAGTTGGGACCAATGAGTCCCACTAATGTGTGCATATAACCAATACGTTGTGTTTAGAACGAATGATGGCACAATAAAGTGGGTTTAGGGACAATGGAGGTTAGTTGGCACCAATGAGTCCTAATAAGGTGTTTATATAACCAATAAGTTGTGTTTACGACCAATTATGGCCCAATATGGTGTGTTTAGTTGGGACTAATGAGTCCCACAAAGGTGTTTATATAACCAATAAATTATGTTTAGGACCAATGATGGCCCAATAAGGTGTGTTTAGTAGGGCAATGAGGGTCGGTTAGAACCAATAAGTCCTAGTAAGGTGTGTATATAACCAATAAGTTGTGTTTAGGACCAATGATGGCCCAATAATGTGTGTTTAGTTGGGACTAATGAGTCCCACTAAGGTGTGTATATAACCAATAAGTTGTGTTTAGGACCAATGATGGCCCAATAAGGTGTGTTTAGTAGGGCAATGAGGGTCGGTTGGGACCAATAACTCCTAGTAAGGTGTGTCTTATATAACCAATAAGTTGTGTTTAGGACCAATGATGGCCCAATAATGTGTGTTTAAGGGCAATGAGGGTCCGTTGGGACCAATGAGTCCCAATAAAGTGTGTATATAACCAATAAGTTGTGTTTACGACCAATTATGGCCCAAAAAGGTGTGTTTAGTTGGGACCAATGAGTCCCACTAATGTGTGTATATGACCAATACGTTGTGTTTAGGACCAATGATGGCACAATAAAGTGGGTTTAGGGACAATGAGGGTTAGTTGGCACCAATGAGTCCTAATAAGTTGTTTATATAACCAATAAGTTGTGTTTACGACCAATTATGGCCCAATATGGTGTGTTTAGTTGGGACTAATGAGTCCCACTAAGGTGTGTATATAACCAATAAGTTATGTTTAGGACCAATGATGGCGCAATAAGGTGTGTTTAGTAAGGCAATGAGGGTCGGTTAGGACCAATAAGTCCTAGTAAGGTGTGTATATAACCAATAAGTTGTGTTTAGGACCAATGATGGCCCAATAATGTGTGTTTAGTTGGGACTAATGAGTCCCAATAAGGTGTGTATATAACCAATAGGTTGTGTTTAGGACCAATGATGGCCCTATAAGGAGTGTTTAGTAGGGCAATGAGGGTCGGTTGGGACCAATAACTCCTAGTAAGGTGTGTCTTATATAACCAATAAGTTGTGTTTAGGACCAATGATGGCCCAATAATGTGTGTTTAAGGGCAATGAGGGTCAATTGGGACCAATGAGTCCCAATAAAGTGTGTATATAACCAATAAGTTGTGTTTACGACCAATTATGGCCCAAAAAGGTGTGTTTAGTTGGGACCAACGAGTCCCACTAATGTGTGCATATAACCAATACGTTGTGTTTAGGACCAATGATGGCACAATAAAGTGGGTTTAGGGACAATGAGGGTTAGTTGGCACCAATGAGTCCTAATAAGGTGTTTATATAACCAATAAGTTGTGTTTACGACCAATTATGGCCCAATAAGGTGTGTTTAGTTGGGACCAATGAGTCCCACTAAGGTGTGTATATAACCAATAAGTTGTGTTTAGGACCAATGATGGCCCAATAATGTGTGTCTAAGGGCAATGAGGGTCAGTTGGGACCAATGAGTCCCAATAAAGTGTGTATATAACCAATAAGTTGTGTTTACGACCAATTATGGCCCAATAAGGTGTGTTTAGTTGGGACCAATGAGTCCCACTAATGTGTGCATATAACCAATACGTTGTGTTTAGGACCAATGATGGCACAATAAAGTGGGTTTAGGGACAATGGAGGTTAGTTGGCACCAATGAGTCCTAATAAGGTGTTTATATAACCAATAAGTTGTGTTTACGATCAATTATGGCCCAATATGGTGTGTTTAGTTGGGACTAATGAGTCCCACAAAGGTGTTTATATAACCAATAAATTATGTTTAGGACCAATGATGGCCCAATAAGGTGTGTTTAGTAGGGCAATGAGGGTCGGTTAGAACCAATAAGTCCTAGTAAGGTGTGTATATAACCAATAAGTTGTGTTTAGGACCAATGATGGCCCAATAATGTGTGTTTAGTTGGGACTAATGAGTCCCACTAAGGTGTGTATATAACCAATAAGTTGTGTTTAGGACCAATGATGGCCCAATAAGGTGTGTTTAGTAGGGCAATGAGGGTCGGTTGGGACCAATAACTCCTAGTAAGGTGTGTCTTATATAACCAATAAGTTGTGTTTAGGACCAATGATGGCCCAATAATGTGTGTTTAAGGGCAATGAGGGTCCGTTGGGACCAATGAGTCCCAATAAAGTGTGTATATAACCAATAAGTTGTGTTTACGACCAATTATGGCCCAAAAAGGTGTGTTTAGTTGGGACCAATGAGTCCCACTAATGTGTGTATATGACCAATACGTTGTGTTTAGGACCAATGATGGCACAATAAAGTGGGTTTAGGGACAATGAGGGTTAGTTGGCACCAATGAGTCCTAATAAGGTGTTTATATAACCAATAAGTTGTGTTTACGACCAATTATGGCCCAATATGGTGTGTTTAGTTGGGACTAATGAGTCCCACTAAGGTGTGTATATAACCAATAAGTTATGTTTAGGACCAATGATGGCGCAATAAGGTGTGTTTAGTAAGGCAATGAGGGTCGGTTAGGACCAATAAGTCCTAGTAAGGTGTGTATATAACCAATAAGTTTTGTTTAGGACCAATGATGGCCCAATAATGTGTGTTTAGTTGGGACACTAATGAGTCCCACTAAGGTGTGTATATAACCAATAAGTTGTGTTTAGGACCAATGATGGCCCTATAAGGAGTGTTTAGTAGGGCAATGAGGGTCGGTTGGGACCAATAAGTCCTAGTAAGGTGTGTCTTATATAACCAATAAGTTGTGTTTAGGACCAATGATGGCCCAATAATGTGTGTTTAAGGGCAATGAGGGTCAATTGGGACCAATGAGTCCCAATAAAGTGTGTATATAACCAATAAGTTGTGTTTACGACCAATTATGGCCCAAAAAGGTGTGTTTAGTTGGGACCAACGAGTCCGACTAATGTGTGCATATAACCAATACGTTGTGTTTAGGACCAATGATGGCACAATAAAGTGGGTTTAGGGACAATGAGGGTTAGTTGGCACCAATGAGTCCTAATAAGGTGTTTATATAACCAATAAGTTTTGTTTACGACCAATTATGGCCCAATAAGGTGTGTTTAGTTGGGACCAATGAGTCCCACTAAGGTGTGTATATAACCAATAAGTTGTGTTTAGGACCAATGATGGCCCAATAATGTGTGTTTAAGGGCAATGAGGGTCAGTTGGGACCAATGAGTCCCAATAAAGTGTGTATATAACCAATAAGTTGTGTTTACGACCAATTATGGCCCACTAAGGTGTGTTTAGTTGGGACCAATGAGTCCCACTAATGTGTGCATATAACCAATACGTTGTGTTTAGGACCAATGATGGCACAATAAAGTGGGTTTAGGGACAATGGAGGTTAGTTGGCACCAATGAGTCCTAATAAGGTGTTTATATAACCAATAAGTTGTGTTTACGACCAATTATGGCCCAATATGGTGTGTTTAGTTGGGACTAATGAGTCCCACAAAGGTGTTTATATAACCAATAAATTATGTTTAGGACCAATGATGGCCCAATAAGGTGTGTTTAGTAGGGCAATGAGGGTCGGTTAGAACCAATAAGTCCTAGTAAGGTGTGTATATAACCAATAAGTTGTGTTTAGGACCAATGATGGCCCAATAATGTGTGTTTAGTTGGGACTAATGAGTCCCACTAAGGTGTGTATATAACCAATAAGTTGTGTTTAGGACCAATGATGGCCCAATAAGGTGTGTTTAGTAGGGCAATGAGGGTCAATTGGGACCAATGAGTCCCAATAAAGTGTGTATATAACCAATAAGTTATGTTTACGACCAATTATGGCCCAAAAAGGTGTGTTTAGT
>JBCNJP010013602.1:0-12137 GCA_039602395.1 Deinandra increscens subsp. villosa
AAAATAAAAGAGTAAATTACATAGAGGGTCCTTTATGTTTTATTCAAATTTCGGATTAGGTCCTTTAACTAAAGTTGATACACTAGACATCCTTTATATTTTATACTTATTTCGTAGAAGGTCCTTTTTCACTAACGGAGTTAAAAAATATTGTTAAGTTAAGGGCAGTTTAGTCCTTTTACCATCTCTTTAAAATAACCCTTAAAAAATCTCAATTATAAACATCAGAAAGGGGGAAATTGGTTTTCAATCTTGATTGCTATTCATCAATATTCTCTCCCATCGATCTCCAGATTCATTCATTCATCGCTCAACCATATACAACTCTTACAAAATAACCACTACGAACAATCAACTACACTAGATTAACGGATTTCAGATCTTCGATCATCATCATTTAGATATAGATTGTTATAGATTCGGATCTGTAACTTGCATCGGTTTTCCATCCCAATTCAACCCAGAAAAAAAGGTTTTTTAAATATTCAACAACTTAATAATTAAGAACATGATGACAAATTAAAGAAACCATACTTGAAGATATTGAAGAAGTGGAACAGGGCAAAAGATCACAAAAACAAAGAAACAAGAAAAGTTATATTATTAGTTTGAAACAAAGTCAGCTCAAATTTTGTGCTTCAACAAGGATTGAAGGATACATTGATTAAACCCTTCCAATATTCCCTAATTAATTAGTCTTAAAAGATCAGGAGAATCAAAATACTACCTGAAGGAAGCTCACTCCGACTAATTTGATAGAAACCCCTTCAACCATATTAAGTTTATTTGGTACAGCAATTAGATCCACAACAATTTGATTTTAGTACTTACATTCTAGTCACCATAATATCGAGAGCTTCAAAATTACCAGAACATGCTTTGCATCTTTGGAGAACACTTCAAAAATGGAGATTTTGAGACTTTCAACCCTTCAATGGAAGATGAACTCAGTCACACCACTCTCGTTCCCGGTTCCTCGATTACGTTGCTAGAAGACTCGAGGTTTTTGTTCGAATTCATCAACAGATGCGAGTGTCTCTTCTTCATCGATGAAAAAGATCGATGGAGAAATCGATTGAAAGAAGGGCTGCTTTTTTGCACCTTTGGAGCCCTAATGGCTGGAACTGAAGAAGAACGACCTTATGTTTATGCATAAATGGGATTTTTTAAGGGTTATTTTAAAGAGATGGTAAAATGACTAAACTGTCCTTGACTTAACGATGTTTTTTAACTCCGTTAGTGATAAAGGACCTTCGATGAAACAACTATAAAACATAAAGGATATTTGGTGTAACAATTTTAGTTAAAGGACCTAATCTGAAATTTGGGTAAAACATAAAGGACTTTCTATGTAATTTACTCAAAATAAAAGGAGAAAATAAACCTAAAAAATCTAGACTCAAGAACGGGAATCCTAAGACTCTAGACACGGGAAAACCAAAAAGACTCAAAATTTCCTAACGACGACCTAAGTTAATCTTGCTATTGCCAAGTGTCCCCGGCAACGGCGCCAAAAACTTGATGTGCTCGGAACGTACCTAAAAATGTAAAAAAAAAAAACCTAGACCTAAACCTAGACCTAGACACACCTAATTTTACCGAAAATACCTAAACTAAACCGAACCCTAAGGCAAGTGTACCTGTCGGATTGTAGCTAAGCTAAGGCAAGACCGGATATCGAACCCTAGAGACACTATATAAACAAAACTAACCTAGGACCTAAGAATGGAAATTTGAGAATTCGATTTGGGTTTTTGATTTAAGATTGATTAACTGAAATTAATTAACGCAACTAACAAACGGACAACGAACGAGCTAAAGACAACCTTCAGAAACAGAGAGAGATACCACCTAGACTCAGAATCCTAATTACTAACGACAACTTCAATCGGTTATGACTAATCTGATGGTGGCTAGTTCACCTTTCATGTTCTTCCTAGCTGACAATCCTAACGCTCGAACAGGAGTTCACCTTTCGGGTACATCCAACCTCAACTAAACCTAGCCACCCTCGAAACAATCTAAGGCACCCTAAGCTAGCAGGAGCTACCATGAGTTACTACGACAGACAAGAATTAGCAAGTTACCTAATTTCCTAGGGCATCCCTCTCCCGATGGCGATGTGATCCTATTCCACTAGTCAACCCGACTAACCTACCTAATTATCACCTTCCAGCTTGTCTAATTAGGGCCGCAAATTGCAATCAAAAAGATAATTATTAAGTAACACAATAGTTCAAGATGTCTCCTAAACCACTCTATCGCAACCAACCCTAAAGCTAGCTACTTTAGACAATTCACCTAAACCGAAAGACATTCGAAGGCAAAAAGTGCATTAATCAACAATTATAAATTCAATCACAATTCACATATGCATACAATCTTAGCAACCATGGAATTTAATAGAAAAGCTCATCAATCAATTAGTCATAAACCAGATTAAAATCACCAATAGCAAAAATTCATCACAATGAGTCTAGGCGGTACTAAAAATCTAGCCAACAATCATGGTCAAGTCTAAAAGTATAATAAAGATGAAATCTTTGACAGAAACCATAATGAAAACTAGAGTTTAAAAGAATAACAAGGAAAATCGGTAGAACCGGTAATGTTCTCGATGATGAATATGCGATTCCCCAATGATTCCTTGCGATCCCAGCTCTTCTCTATCTCAAATTTTCGTCTCTGGATCGTCCTCTGCCGTCTGCAAGTCGAATCCCCGAATTGGAACCCTTAAAATCGTATTTATACCAATTAAGCAAAATCTGCGGGTTTTTAGGCGGTAGGCGTATCGCCTACTGCCTCTTTCCTCCCAGGCGATACGCCTGCAACTCGAATACGCCAAAATAGTCGGTCAAACCGACTTACGACTCTGTTGACTTCCTTTCCACGCGCGTATCGCCTATAAACTCTCACACCCCAGGCGATACGCCTGGGGACCTTTCTTCAGATTTCTTCTTCAAAGTTTATCATTTTCATACTAGGCCTCGGGATTCTACCAATCACCTGCAAAACTTGCATAAAAACATAAACAAGACTCAAAGACACAAACTTAACTAAAAACAGATAAAACCAAAGAAAACCAACTCAAAC
This sequence comes from Deinandra increscens subsp. villosa, assembly GCA_039602395.1. Classification (NCBI taxonomy): domain Eukaryota; kingdom Viridiplantae; phylum Streptophyta; class Magnoliopsida; order Asterales; family Asteraceae; genus Deinandra; species Deinandra increscens. The sequence continues at coordinate 3,094 of JBCNJP010013602.1, forward strand.
TTGACTCAAACACATAACAAAAGATAATGAAAAGGGGATGTGTTTGCAACACATCAAGGGGCGGATTTACTTATATAGATACGTATTCACAGAAATACAGTCATTTTTTTCATCTATGTAGAACCGTATGTACAAGTTTTACAAGTGACTACATTCCTTTTTCTGTTGGTGAATACATATATATTTTGAACGAAACTAATACAGGAAAAACATTCTATCCTAGTGGTTGCAACTCATTTCAAAGTTTAGCGCTGCTTTGGAGTTCTAAATAGGCTCAGGTTCAAACCCTGCCCTTAGCAATCTTCTTATTTTGTTTTTTTCATTTAAGTGCAGCCCAATATATATGTAGAAGCCCTCAATCCCACAGCCCAATTGTAATCCAATCAGCTTACTATTTAATTGATTTAAAAAAAAAACCCCACAGCCACTACTACAAAAACTGCTTTCCTTGACACGCGAACGATGACACTCGATAATTCTTGACGTGCAAAAACTGAAGTGTCAAAATAAAATGTCAATTATAGGTAATTCATAAGAATTCATGACGCGCATTTTTGAGTGTCAAGAATTTCTGTCATATTTAAAAAAAAAAACACGGAGGACGCTTAAAATATGCGCGTCAAGAAGCTTCCGTCGTTTTATATTTTTTCCCGCCTAAAATTTTCCCCAAAATTTTAACCCTAAGTTTGCCGGCACCCAATTTTTGCCCTATCTTCACATATAATTTTCACTCCCGCTCATTCGACCCACACGCACTCAAATCGACTCCGGCGTTCCTCCACCCTAATCGACTCCGACATTCCTCCACCCTAATCGACGTTCCTCCACCCGCCCATATCTCCGTCCTCAGTTACCGGAAGATCATCGACAACCAAAGACGGTACGCGTTTGATTTTTCTATCACTGTAATTTCTTCTCGAACCGACAGATGTATATGTTCTTTTTCGTTTCCGTTCAAGGATTTGCGTATAATCAACCGACATATGTAAATTGAACATCATCGATTCTTTATCCCAATTATCAAGGTTGCCAGATGGGGTTTTTGTTGGGAGCTTCTCTAGCATCAATTCATCTGAAATCACAAAAAGGGTATGGCCAGTGATTTTTCCGTCGAATCGTCGTTCTGATTTCTTCCATTTTTGTCGTAGTTTTCACCCTCTTCTCTCATCGTCTCCGTCACTGGTACTTGTATTGTTCTTAAACGATGTTTGATCTAAATCACACTATATGGAATTTGATTTGTTAATGTTTCGGAACTGTAATTTTATATGCTCTGTATATCATGCTAGTTTTACTTCTGGCTACGAGCTTAATATTTGTGTGAAACTAAGTTATGAAGTGTCCTAGGGTTTTCAATTGTAGCATCGTCCACACTATCAATTAGGTATTTTGTTGCCTGAACAAATTAAATGCAGATTTTCCATTGTCGAATAGGGTTTCTTTTGAGTTGCAGCACCATTTCACCCTGAGGGTTTTATTTGTATCTCACCAACTCGAAAAGGGCTATCATTGTAAGTTTTGTTTCCTTAACATATCAAGGAAAATACATGTTTTTAGTATCTAGCTAATTTGTTTAATATTTAAATCTTTGTTGGTTATTGGATACAAGTAACATTGCTAAATGTGATTCAATTACAGATATAGAGAACGGTTTATTGCTTCGTTACCTCCTTCTCGTCGAGCTAGTGCTGACTTCACGAGACCTGTGTTTACAGCCACAGGTTTTTACTTGTGTGCCAAAAAGCATAAGGTATGCAAAACCTCTTTTAACTGCTTAACTGTTTTAGCTTGTTTTCTTTGACACTAATTTGTTTCCTTCCATGTTTCCATAGCTTAAGGTTGACAAGAATAAGTTGATTGAACTTTCTGGCACAACTGTAACTATATTACACTACAATATATATTCATGATGGATCATTTGTTTCTTGTTTCTGGGAAACACATGAAAGCTCTTAGGATCATTTAGAAGTCATGCCAAAATGTTGAAACTAATACATATATAATTTTTTTGTAACTTGTTGCAGCTTTCAGCCTACAAGAAACGTAAGCGTGAAGAGAACCACAAGTATGAAGAATGGAAATCTAAGGTAGCAGAATCCAATAAGCAAGGCAAGGATAAAGGTAATTCCATCCTATTTATTAACAAATGAGTTTATTTGATTGATGCTTGGTCTATAAAAGTTAAAATGTGTAAAACAAAAAAAACAATATTTGAAATGGTAACGGGTCAAACTGGTTTAAAGGATTTTTACTTTATATACTTGTGATGTACATCAGGTGAAGAAGGTAGCTGTTGATATTGTTCGTGGATTAACTGGATCGGAAGATGGTTCTTTGGGCCTGTTAATGCTTTGAATGGGTCTTAACCAAATGGGTCATGTTTTGAATGCTACCAAATGGGGCACTGATTACTTCATCAAAGCCCATCCACAGCCCAATGTTCTTTGGGGACAGGTAGGTGTATATCAATAACAGGTATGCATTTTAGATGCTGATTTATGAACTTAATGTTGATTATCTGATTTTAATTTAGATTATGTGTGAGGTGAATGATAATGAATCCTTTTCCTGTGTAAAAAAAAATTATATGGCATGTTTCTGTGTTGCTAAAAAAAATCTGTCTAGAACACTGACTTTTGATTGGAGATCTGGTCTGGCAGCAAAGGATTGGTCTAAAGTTGCTAAAAGATGACAACTTGAGGTGAGTTTCATATTTTATATATGATACTTCAGATGCTTTTTTTTATTCTAGATTCATTGTTATAGTTCTTTTATCCTCATTTGAGTTTCTTTATAACGTTTGGTTCGTCTTTTGCATTTGTCTTTGTGTACTCAATCTTGATTTAATCAGTTAAATTTGTTTGTGTTTGTAATTTCTCATACAAATGAATAAATTTGTTTTTTTTTCCTAATAATAATGTAATTCTTTGAATAAAATGATTTAGGAGGTTCTATGCATTAACATTACACTACAGGTGAGATTCAACCTGTTTCCATCCATTAAAAACAACAATCTCACTTTATTGTATTTAATTTTTGTGTTTTACTTGAATTTTTTCTCTATAGATGTCTGATTGGAGAATTCCTAAAATTTGCAAGACAAAAAAGAGGCAAATGGGGTTGATAGGTCAACTTATGCTTGCAATTTTGGCCATACCAGAATGACAGGTTTGAGGCGAATTTGTTTTTACTGGTTCTCTAACCCATTCGTGTTACATACATGTACATTTAGGTTGTTGGCAGATTGTTAGCTGCTGATCTACAAACAACAGCTAAGTTAACTGCTGATGCATAATCATGTAGTTTCCTCCCCGACTATTAGCTGCGAATTTGTCTTCAGTCTAAGCCAGACTATGCTATGGCTTTTGGTGAGTGGTATGATAGTATTTTGTCTCTATGTTTAGACGTCGATATACTACGACTTTTGTCTCCTGTAGAGTTTAAAACAATCTTTGTCTTAATTGTATGTGCTTTTGCCCAGTATTACTTTCTGCTCATTGGTATCTTAACTTTTTGTCTTAATAGTGTTTAACAATGTTAGCTGGTTATCCCAGCCCGTTTTAACCCATTGAACCACTGATCTTGCTGGTTCTGATCTTTACATTTTTTTTTCGAGAAGCTTGAACTACAATGGGAAAGGATGCGAAGGGTGGAAAAGGCAAAAGAAAACAGGCAGGTGGGAGTGAGGATGGAGGTGCAGAAAGCAAAGGCAAAGGCTGCTGATGGGCTTGGAACCTGCACAAAAGGTTCCCACTTCTTCTTGCTGACTTTTGTATCTTTTTCAAATAATGTTATGCTTGTTTAAGCATAAATGTTCACACAACCAAAATATATTTGGTCTTTGTACAACCAAAATATATTTATGTCATATATAATATATTAGTTCCTTTCTACTTTTAATGATGTTTAAGGTTGGAACATCACAGTGGGATGATTCTGTTTGGTTTGATATATCACAGGAAATCAAAGTTGATGTTCTAACATGTTTTCATCGAGGAAGGAGCTAGAAAGGCAGAATCTTGTTATCAAGTCAAGATATGTGCAAGTACTACTTAAACAAATATGAGTTTTATTGACATTTAAGTGAATAATGTAGATCGATATATATCAATGTATGAAATGTATTGGTTTGCTATATATATGAAATGCATTATTTTGCTATAAGTGTATTTTATTTTGTAATAGCAGGTTAATTTTTATTTAATGTAGAAATTAGTGATTCTATTAAAAATATTTTTTTTATTTTTTATTTTTACATTCTTGACGCGCAAATCTGCGTGTCATAAACAGACGACACAAAAAAATATTATAAATAAAAAATATATTAATCACAGACGACACCCTTTCTTGACGCGCAAAATGGGTGTCAAGAATGGAGTGTCAAGGATAGCGTGTCATTGTTCGCGCGTCAAGAGCTTCTTGACACGCATTTTGCGCGTCAAGAAGCTTCTTGACCCCCGCATCCTTGACGCGCATTTGCGTGTCAAGAAGGCACTTTCTTGACGCGCAATGCACGTCAAGAATGCCAGTTTTTGTAGTAGTGGTAAAGTCCAAATGTTCATAATAAAAACAGTTTTAAAAGTACGCAGCGGAATAAAAACATAAGTATCTTAGCACTAACCACGTGCTTTAATTACAGAACATAAATAGTTGTTTAATTCCCAAATTAAGTTTAAAATAAAGTTAAATATCTTCAAGCGCCATGCCAACCTCCAGTGGATACTCCTCAACGATCTGCAAAAGTGAAAACCACACAAGTGTCAACCTAACGGTTGGTGAGTTCACGGTGGGCATGACATGCATTGGCCCGGTCTCATAATCGTATTCATCAACATATAAATAAGTAATAGATTTTGCAAAACATTTGCCAAGTGTTGAATTACCGAATATGCACTAGTTAAGTAAAAGTTAAAGCGGTCAACCGATATCGCGGGTAGCTAATCCGGTTTCCATGCACTAAGGAAGTCGTACTAGGGCTGAAAGCTGACGTAACAGAGTTCGGCATTTGCCGATGGTTGGTGCCTCCAGTTGTGTCCCATTTGGGAGGCCCACAACTAAAACAGGCTGATATTGAACTCCGTTCGGCCTCCAGCCGGTTGGTTACACATTTGTGTACCGCGGAGCAGGGTTTGTCAAACCCTCAGTAGATCTACCCAACATCCCCTCGCTTCTCAGATCAACAGTACTAAATTGAGGACTTTTAAGTTTTTAAGGCATCCTTAGAAATCATGTGATATCATTTGGTTTAGACTTTAACCTACACTAGTCATATTAAAAATGTTTATTCTGGATTTCATTTGAAATCCTAAAAAGAGTTTAAGTGTCGAAATGGTCGTTTCCGGATTTCAATTGAAACCCCAAGGATGGACAGTTGCAAGTGCTCCCCATAAAACACTCCAACTTCCATAACAGGTATCTCATTTGGTAATACCTCAAAATGTCAGCGTTGTTTTTCGTTAAGTTCATGCGTTGTGACCCAAACGGGCTCACAATTAAAGGGTTTGTGAAACTCACCTTAGGTTGCTCGGCTACACTTGCTAATTAATCCAAGTATTGCTTAATGAAGACCTATGAACACGTTTAGGTCTTAAGTATTAGTTTTGTGTCTAATCTTTAACTTAACGTCACTATGGCCCATAACATAGCACGTTGGAACTACGACTCGACATACCGACACACGACACCGATGGTTGATCATAAATCAAGGGTTCACATAAATCAGAAATCAAACATGTTTCATCATAGCATAATCATGTAAGTCATGGCATAGCATTCAAGTAAGTTGCACAAGTTTGGGTTTAGGTCTGGTCACAGTTTCGCTAGTATAGATTCGCTAGGCAGTTTCGCTGTGTGCACGGGCAGCACTTTCGCTAGGCAATACCCGATGACACAGTTTCGCTAGGCTAGTGTCGCTCGAAACTGTTGGCACAGTTTCGCTAGCCTAGTTTCGCCCGAAACTGGTTTGAACTTTCGTTCAGGGGAATTTCGCTCGGTAGTTTCGTTCGGACAGGTCTGGTTGGTTTACCCGGCGACACTACAGTTTCGCTACATAGTGTCGCTGGATGAAGATATACATAATTTCGCTACATAATTTCGCCCAGAGAACATGCAGTGTCGCTGGTCGCGAAAAACTCACAAATCAGCCTAAAAATCAACCTAACAGCTTCCATACTTCATGTAATTCAATATCTAGCATGCATAATCATTTACCAACATAAAACAGTAAGCTTTAACACCTTAAACATGGGTTTTCATCATCAAATCACCAAAAACACATTTTAAACCTAAAATGACTAAAATGGCATAAATCTTCATTATGGATGGATTTCAAACGTAAAGTTGCAGACTTTATAACAGATCTAGCATCCCTAAACATTATCTCAGAAGCATACACGATTTCATGAAGGTTTGGTCATGCTTTAAAGTAAAACACATAGAAAACACATAGAAAACACATAGAAATGGTTTATGGGACTCACGGTTTGATCAAGGATCGATGGATGATCTTCACCAACAGAAGTGATGGCTGATCTTGGTGTGTCTTGGGGCTGGTCCAGAGATTTCAGGAGAGTGTGGGTGTTTTTGGAGAAAAGGTGCAAGAAATGGGGCTTCTAGGGTTTTATGTCCTTATATAACAGGGGCTAGTTTCGCTGGCAGTTTCGCTGGCCAAGCGAAACTGGCTCTGTAAGTCCATGGTTTGGCTACCGGGCGACACTATAGTTTCGCCCGTAGTTTCGCTGGAAACCAAAAGTGACCAGTTTACATTTTTAAGCAAGATAAGCACGGTTCATGAATTGTCATGCTATTCATAATACTAAATCATGTATTTAAATCACATTGCACATAATAGCTATAAATAAATGAACACATAACACATATGGGCGGGTTCGGTGATCAACCAAAGGTCGTGGACGTATTCGGCCTAGTTAAGCATTAGTTACTAAGTTAACACTTATAACGTAACTAACGGAGATTGTCTAACGGAAGTTAACCTTGGAATTCTCGGATGTCACAAAAGGTATCATTCGGTTTCGTAAAAGGGGAAAGTTAGGCCCAAGGTACGTAGGACCTTTTAAGATTGTAGAACGTGTAGGTGAGGTTGCTTATCGGTTAGATCTACCTGGGGAATTGTCTGGAATTCACCCAACATTCCATGTTTCTTATCTAAGAAAGTGTGTATATGATGAATCAGAAATAGTGCCTTTAGATGAAATTGAGGTAGACGAAAAGTTATCATATGTAGAAAGGCCAGTTGCGATTTTAGATCGCAGTGAAAAGAAACTCCGAAATAAGACCATTCCGATGGTCAGGGTGCAGTGGATGCACAGAAAAGGTTCGGAATCTACTTGGGAACGAGAAGATGAAATGAGAGAATCTCATCCCGAGTTATTCTCGAGCTGAGCATGTTTCGAGGACGAAACCCTTTTAAGGGGGAGAGAGTTGTAACACCCCAATTTCACAGGTACATGATATATATAGTAAATACGTGTCTACATTATCAATACGTAAGTTTGATTGATAAAAATGGTAAACTATGCATTAGATAAATTGCATGTGTTAGAAATACGTGTTTAATGGCCAAAATGATGAAATTTGTATAAACGAATGAGTTAAACGGTAAGGAAAGTAAAATATGAGATAAATATATGTTTATACAAATAACATGATGATATATGTGTGAATTGATAGTTACATACATGTGATAATAGCTAATGGAAAAGTAGAAGGGCCAAAAGTGTAATTTATGTAAAGTTATCAACGTATACGGATATCATACGTATCTATAACTATTATGAACATTTAAGGCTTAGGATATAGTAAAAATATATCCCAATGTGACCCATAACATGAAATGATAAGTATTGGAAAGTTTGAGGGGCTAGAACGTAAAATAGCAAAAGATATATATAAATATATATAAAAATATATACGTATGTATACGTATATCATCGAGAGTGTCCCGAGCCTTAGAAACTCTATTAAACATGTTTTATAATAGTTCGGTGCATAAAATAACAGTTTGGTAGAAGTTAGGGGGCTGAAATGTAAATAAAACTTAGAGGGACCAAAACTGTCATTCCCTGATAGTTCCTCGCGTATCGCGAAGGATAGAGGGAGGGGGCTCGCGTACCTCCGCCCAATTTCAACCAGAAAACGACGAAAATCGACTTGCAGCTCACGTTTTGACGAAATTGACCACCTATACGTGTTGATTTCGAGCATGAGTCACCCTAGACACGTGTAGGGACCCTAGGCGCACTCAGTGGGTATAAAAACACCTTCTAATCGGCCGAAAACCCTTGCCAATTTCTGAATCCAAACCCGAAAAACCCTAAATTCGAACCAGAACCTTCGTCGGTCAAATTCTCTCAAACGGTGAGGAGTTAAAGAGCGAATTTCTGCAGTCAAGCATTATTAGGTAAGGTCTAAAATAACCTCTTTCAGTTTTGGCTAACTCGATCTCTAAGTATGGTTTTTAAAACTATGCTCAAATTAGGGTTCTTGAGCTTGTTTGGATAAAATTGGATGATCGGATGGGAATTAGGATCCGAATTTTGGTAGGTAATCCTAATTTGATGTGTTTTAAGAAAGCCCTAAGTTTATTTCAGAATTGGTGAAGGTTTGGTATGAGTTTTGGAAACGGGTCAAAATTAGGGTTTTCATGACGTTGTTCTACCCAAATCGAGTAAACGGTTTTGAATTAAGCTTTGCCATTTTAAAGGATATTATAAAATGTCATAATGGATAATACCCTAAGATGGTTTTGTATAAAAATGAGTTTTGCTATGGAAACAAGAAAAATGGGTAATTAGGGTTTCGGAATATGGATATTTAATATAAAATAATCCGGAGGGTATAACGACTTGAATTTTGGTATAGTAACATGTTAACATATATATTAAATATATATGAGTTCAAATTTGGTAATTTATAATTTAATTACTCGGTGCAACGATTGTAGTAATTCCGCCTCATGGTCGTCAATGACGTCTACACGGCCGGTAACGTGTCACACCCCCAATTTCCACCTAACGGAGTTTAAC
>JBCNJP010013603.1:0-12131 GCA_039602395.1 Deinandra increscens subsp. villosa
CTCCCAGCAAGTGAATCAGAAGAAGAAACAGAGGCTTCTGACACTCCTAATCCAACTGTGAACCAAACCAACCCAACTTTCATTCATCCTGAAATCATAAGGATTGAAGACCACAGGAATGAAGGGTTGTTTCACTTCCACATGAGCAATGGTGAGGTAATTAAATTGAAACATCTAAGGATGGATGATTGGGATAGTCTGCATAAAAGAAACATCTTGAGCATAATGGGAACTGCGAACTACGTTGCATACTGAAGTGGGTTTGGAATCAATTTTTGAAGCATAAAGAAGAAGCTGAGCTTGGAACAGTTTTTGGTAGCAACATCTTAGGGGGAGACTGTTGGGAATGTTTTGCTAGGCAAAAATTCTTAAGTCAGAAGTTCCGAAGGAAGTTCCTCCGGAACTCCTTCTACACTAAGGAGTTCCTCCGAAACTTATACTTAGTTACTCCGGAACTTTGACTTTCTCTCTGCACAAGTTCCAAGGCATAAAGCTGTCAGGAAGCAGTTTTACTTTACGGCATGCTGTACACTGTTCACAGAAAGGTCTACTCAACCTTTTACAGAAGCATGCTTGTACTTCAACAACTATCGGAGTAGATAATGTTTGTTTATTTAGCCTAGGGGCTAAAAGGAAATAAAAGAATATCTTTTATTTCCTCCTTGCACTATATATATATTAGCTTTACTTCATTGTTTATGTGTGGATCCCTGAACTTATATTTCAGTTGTAACTTTACTGTAAACATCATTGAAGTATTAATATAGTAGTGCTTGGAAGTTATATCTCTTGTGCATGTACTTTACTTCTTGTTTGCTAGTTACACTTTCGGATCAATATATCTTTGTTAAGAACACAAACAAGTCCGATTCCGCCTTTCTTGTTTGAAACCTTCTTGTAACTTGATAAGGTTAACAGATTAACCACGATCCAACACTGTATTAATCACGACGCGTTTTAATCACCACTCACCGGTAAATCGTCGTCGTCACGATTTTATGAGTGCGAGCCCTCCTCGTAATAATCGTGGTAATCGTCTGGCTAAACCCTATCCGCCGTCACCGTCTCGATTCGATTGGTGCTCGCTTGTCGCCACCATAAACGGAATCGTTGCTATTCTCAACGAATCCGTTTGAGACGGTGTATGCGATTTGCAAACGATTTAGTCCGCCGGTTCGGATTGTTTTTCCGTGAAACCCTAGCGTCATCTTGTTGAACCTCGGTGTCTCTAACGTTTGTTAGAATACCGCGAAGGTATATCTAAACTCCGTTTTAGTTTAGATGTTTAATTTCGATTAATGTAATCGTTAGTGTTTTCGCGTTAACCAGTTTAACGCGAAACAGTGTTTGCGTGATTATTTTGGTGATCGTGATCCTGTTGACACGATTTCGACACCAACGGTTTACGCGTTTAAAATTAGTAAAATTATTAATTCCGCTGCGTAAACGGATTACCGGTTTAATCCGTTTTAACTCTTAATTTACTAAACCCGGTCGGTAATGTTTTAATTAACAGACAAGTTTTTTTTAAACGTCACCGGGCACCCGTATACCACTGTCGAAACCCATCAATTCAAGCTCAAAATAATTGATTTCATTCTCAAACATTTAGGCTCAGAATATGTTCATCATAGCCATTCAATCTCTACAGAAAATTACCATTCAAGATCAACAGAAAATTATTAGTGGCTCAGAATTCAACATCCAAAGAAACAGACAGGTCAAGAAAGGGTCTAAAGACCCAGAGGCTTAGATAACTGTAAAAAACAAAATTACTATGAATGAGGGTGTCTTTATGGCTGCAAAACTATAGTGCCTTGCCAAAAGAGACATCCAAACCCACCAAGTACTTGCTAAATATTAGGAAAATGTTCAATTTTTTAAGAAATCATCATAGCCTCTTATGAAAGTTTAACATCCAGAAAAGCCAAAATAAGGATTCGAATAGAATCTAGACGACATATACGCATGAATAAGCTGGCTCAAATGTAACAAATACAAACACAACCCAATATCAAGTGGCTGATTACCATTGGTTGACAAAATGAAATGGCTGAATGTCATTGGCCTAGATGTAGTACAGTAAATGTGTGAGAGGCCCAAGCAAGTGAAAATGTTATTATATACAAAATGACATCTGCAAGAATGCTAATAAAGAGCCTCAAACCGTCAATTGGAGATGAAAAAGAAGATAAACGGCCTGCATGGCTGCAAATATGTATTTGCCTCGCCATAAGTGTGACAACTCCTACTTTCCAGGTATACATTAATATTATAATTATGTGGAATTAAGTGTTATTCTATGTGCATTAGGCTAATTTGTCTAAATTAGATGACCTTAAGTGCAAACACAGACAATCTAGGTCCGACAACAATTACCCGTAATGGAAATAAATCAAAGTTTCACAACTATTCGAAATGGAACTTCAATAATAAGAAAATTTCATAAATATTAATTTGTGGAACTTTAAATATAAATGAACATTTTATATTTTTCTAACAATTACGTAATGTCAAACGTATTTCATCGGAACGTTTATTCAAACGACAATTCGAGACAAACAAATATTAGTTTTCTTCCTAAAACTATTCTCATCTAAAATAAAACATTAAACAATGTCGCCAAATTACCCAAGCGATAAACGCTCACGTCGAGCGAGACTTGTAATTCTAAACATTAGTACATCAACGTCCATAATCAAACAAATCAAGACTTGTGACATTTCCAATTAAACCCGACACTTATTTATTTTATCGATTTATATGAATATATAAATCATTCGAGATCGAGCCAAAAACCAAGCTTCTATCCGTTTATCGTTTCGACCCAAACAAAGTGTCGTTGGACTCGTTGGATCGACCCGGACTCAACCCGACCCGACCCGAGACCCAATTCAGCCCAGTGAGCCCAATGGGCCTACCGGCCCATTTCTTTTTCTTTTTCTTTTTCCTCGGCCCGCCTCTCGGCCCAACCCTCGGCCCGTTTCTTTTTCGGCCCGACGGCCCAGCCGACGCTCGGCCCACTCTTCTTCTTTCTTTCCGGTTTGGGCCACCTAGCCAATTCCTTCTTCTCTTCTTTCCCGGGTTCGAGCCCACGGCTCCCCTCCCTTTTCCCTTTTTCTTTCCGGTTCACACCTCCCATCCTACCATTTGAATTCAACCAAACTCCTTAAGCATTAGTTACTAGATATTTCTCTTTTAATCACATGCCTATAAATCCTTGTTCCTAGATGCCACAACAAAGTACCTAATCACTAGACAACTTTGTCTAGTTAGTACATTAGGTGGCTTAAACCAAAGGTTAAAACCATTAACCATTTGCATGAGACAAAAAGTGTCTCCCAAACCTCCTCCCTCTCTTCTCTTTGGCCGGCCCAACCTCACCCACAAACACCCACTTTGTTTCATTCCTCAAGCACTTGAACACAAGGAGACTCAAGTACTCAAGACATTGGTTCACCCTTTCTCCTATTTTTCTTCTTTGTTCTCGGCTAGGAACCAAACCCGAGCCCCCTCTTGGCTCACTTAAAACCGAACCCAAGTCCACCTAGCCACCATCTCTTTATAACACTTAACCATCCCATTTCACACAAAACCCATTCAAGAGAAACAAACACACTTTTTCTCTCATCTCTCTATTGCTCTCGGCCCACCATACACCACCGCCAACCACCACTTTTCCACCATCAACCACCACACATTCTAGCTTCTAATCATTTCCTTGTTCAAGGTAAATCATCTCTAACTTCTAAATCTCCATTATTCTTTCATTTCCTTCTTGATTTCTTTCATAAACAACCATTCTAACCTCTTGTTTCTTGTCAAAATCCATGACAAATCCTTCATGCTTTCACCATCTTATTCTAATTCAAGATCAAGGGTGGGTTAGGAGCTAAACTTGGAAGCTAAATCAACAACCCATCAAGTCCTTTACCGATCCGGAAAACTCTAAGTGAGGAAACTTACTTTCTTTGCTTGTTTTTCTATAAATCTTCATATTTATATGTCACATGTCATGTTCATGATAAGTCTTGATTTGGTTGTTGTATGACTTGCTAGCAAGCATGTATGTTAGTATGGTTATGTGCTCATGATGGAAACTAGTTCATGATTAAATTTAATTATTTGACTAAAAATAAAACATAACTTGTATGTTTGTTAAAAAGTGCCACTTTAGTGACCAAGTTTGGACAACTACTATTTCTTGTATGTTAAAAATAATTTGGAACACTTAACTTGGTGTAAAATATGTATACAAAATGTCAAAAATCGGATTTCATGAAAAATATATGTTTTGTAAAAACTGATCAGAGATGGCACACTTTCTGCGTGTCATAAAACTGCTGTCATTTGGAAAACACATGAAGTATGAACACTGATCAGAGATGACACACATATTTTGTGTGTCATAAAACTGCTGTCATTTAGAAAACTATACATTTTTCCAATCTTTCAAACACTTATAGTTTTGACTCCAAAACTGAAACCAAAGTTATTTAAGGATGATTTTTGAGTCATAAAAGTGTTTAATAAAGATCTAACCATGAAACTCTAAAGAAATGTAAACATGGAATTTTTGTGATAAAAATACCATTTATTTTCATGAAGAATTAAGTTTAAAACCTTGTGACAAACTTGTGACCACTTAGGACTTGTGATGTATTATTAGGGATGCCAAAGATGTTTACCAAACATACAAAATGATTTGATAAGTTAAACACTTGAAAACAAAACGATTAAATATCGTAACTATGACTTTTCAGTAAAAATTATAACATATTTTTGGTTAAGAATCGAATCTGGTCCAGAATATGAAACATGCTTATTTTGACATATAAAAATGGTTTATAAAGTTCAAAATTGGAAAAAACATGTTTTATAAGCAAAACGGACAAAAACTGTAACTTTCGGTTACTCGAAAACGTCGGATTTTACAAGTTAAACTTCCACCGATTAAATTGGCAACTTAGAACCCTAATACACATTAGAACAAGCCTACTAACAAATCCTAAGTGTTAAGGAAACTTAAAACGTCACAAAACCAGTCAAATCGGTCAAACCGGTGAAACCGGCTAACTACCGGATGAAACAACACTTAATTTTTACCAAAATATAACTTCATATATTTTTGGAAACATTTATTCATACAAATAGACATATTTTCAAATATCGAAATTCTTTTCGTAAGACGCGACTTCTACCGTGTATTGACGCGTGGTATAATACGCGCGTTCGAACATTAATAAATGAAAGATTTTATTTATTAATCGAAAGGGTTCAGAACCTTACAAATATTTAATAAATTAAATATTTATAATTCTCCTAACGTTTAAAGAAAAATAATCCATATTATTCAATATTTATTTTTCAAACGCGAAAATCTAATTATTATTTATTTATTCAAATAGGTAATGAATTCCACCAACTTCAATATTATTTATTAGCCAATAAATAATGTCCTAGGATTTCCATCACTTTTATCGGGTAATAACAGTCAAGACTTAACCTTGAACATTGAGTGACGTATTCACTAACTCAAGATAGCCAAACCCTAATACGTCATAACATTACCTTGTAGACGTTGCTAGGCTAAGTTCAACCAATCATATCTGTCATCCATCTTCAAACAAGTGAGTCTTCACGGCCCCTTTTACATTTCTGTTTTCTAACCTTGGGGAGAATTCAATGATTACTTTTCAATTTCATTTTTGTCAGATATTATGATAACTGTAAGAAGTATTGATTGCATGTTCTTTTCATATCCCCAACTGTGTATTCATGTTGATTCATGTTATATGCCTAAGTCCCACTATTAATTGAGTTCAATTAGTTCATTCGAAACGATAGCTTGTGAGTAGATCTATTTGGGTTGACGCCCCTGCCCTGACTTGGTCGCTCTAGTCATGACTCCACGGTTATAGTCAAGGGGTACATTTGTTATTCTGGTCATTCGGTGTTCTTGGGGAAGGATACCAGGAGTGGGTAAACAGTTAGTTTTGAATTCAAGGTTCATGATTAATCTTTACAACAACAGTGTCAAATAAACTAAAATTTTGACAGACTAAACATTTTCAAACATAAATTCCAACAATTCTAGTGTCATAAAACCTGTGAACTCACCAACAATTTTGTTGAGTTTTTAAATTCTTGAATTCTCAGGTGATTAGAGACTATAACTCCATGTTTTTCTGTTCCGATCCTGCTTGTCATATCATGGTCTGCCTGCCGTGTGTTCATGCATTTCATTTTTGGAGATTTAGACGCATTACTCCTTAGGGTAGTTATGTTTATAAATCTCATGACTATGTCTTTTGGAAAACTTATCATGTAACCACTACTTTAATTCCGCTGCTACGGTTTTAGATGTTTAATTAAATGTTTGAAACTTATATTTTCAAAAGACAAATGGTTAAATAAAATGTTCATTAGACGTCATCATTCATAACCATGACCATGATACCAAATCAGTCACATGCCCACATTCAGTCATTTTCTCGGGGTGTGACAATAAGAAAGGCCATGTCTTCAAAAGAACCAATTCCTGGACAAATATCACATGCGGAATTCAAGAAAAACCAACCAAATAAAAGTCAGGTAAAACCCACACTAATGCTCTTCCAGTTCAAACAAATGCATACTAAAGATAACCACCAAAGAAACTCACGTAGCCAAAAGATCAAAAGATCAGAAGCAACAAAAATCAAAGAAAATAGTATCAGCCTCGAATAAAGTCGAAACAGAGGCATAAAGGTACAGATCTGAATAACAATGAACAAATTGAATCGCAAAAACCAACATCGCCTTCGTAACATTAAAATCAAATCCTCATCGTCATCAAAATCCGGCTAGGTTGAAGCGCGGCGGCGATAAAGACGCTAAGCCACCACAAAAAACATCATCGCCGTTAAGAACCTTCCGATTGTCACACCCCAACCGACGACGGAATATGTCGGGGCGCGATGATTGTCCAGATACACATGACAACTAAAATAAGTTGTAATACTTAAACATGCCCTTTTTCATTAATCAATTAAAGATATTGTACAAGAATATTAAACATGCAGTAATACATATCAAACTGATTTAAATTCCTTAATCTAGGTCCAGCAATCCTAGCGTGATCATATCAAAGCTCTAGTATAAATTCCCGCAACATGTATAAAATCAAGTGTCAACTACAAAAGTAGTTAGTGAGTAAACACGGGTTTATAAAATATATCTTTAACATATGCGATATATGTGGCAAGAGATACGTTCAGATATATAGACAGTCAATTAATAGAACAAGTAATCATAACAAACCTTTAGTCACATAGGATAGCATAGTTTCCTTATATAAAGGTAGATTATCACATAGAATAGCATAGTTTCAACATATAGAGATAGTTGGTAGTCTTAGCATGTAGAGATTCCCATAAACAATTCCACATAGTATTCACTCAATCAACATATAATCGCATAACGTTTAGAGAAATGATTTTGAATAGAGATACATGTTACACACCAAAAAGGTTATAGATATGGAGCTATGATTTCTCACAAGTCGGATTATCATTCGAATGAATCACCATTAGTAATGATAATACGAAGTGAATATTGAGTAATATCCCATTTTAAAAGAAAGGGAGATTTAGTGAATACTCACCTGATAAGTAGATCGGATACGAGAGGTAGAACCAATTTGTGAGAGATAACAACTTGCCGATTATCTTAACGAACGAATATGCTAAATGAATATAGGAATGATAATGATTATAGTTCTAAGGACATGAGAGACTTAAGGAGTGTTAGGTTCTATTTGATTAAAAGACCATTTTACCCTTTATTGGGAAATTATGATTTATTTATTTACTTATCAACTTTTGGACTCATATACTTTTATTATATATATAAACATGATCCAAGACTAAAAACCAAGTCCTAATACCTTCTGGTTTGTTTAATATTAAATAATCATATTTAAAACCCTAATTTTGAAAATATTAATCAAATAAATAGCAAAATGTTTTATTAAATGAAATAAATTTAGGGCTTTTACTTAAAATATTATTTTATAATATACCTTAAAAGATTATCCCTAAATTTAACCCGTTTGTTCTATTTTGGCATAGCAACGCCGTAAAAACCCTAATTTCAACGTATTTATTAAATAAATACCAAAAAATTTCATAAAATTGTATAAACTTAGAGTTTTATCCATTATAATATATTATAATATTTCTCAAAATATCAAACCTTAATTCAACACCATTTACTCAATTTGGGCAGAACAACGACCCAAAAACCCTAATTTTGACCCATTTTTAGATAAAATACCAAACCTCTCCAAAACTTGAAATTAACTTAGGGCTTTCTTAAAACACATTATTTTAAAATTACCTACAAAAATTCAGACCCTAATTCCAACCCGATCACTCAATTTTGGCAAAACAAGCTCAAGAACCCTAATTTTTATGCATTTTTAGAAATCATAATAGAAATCATAATTAGAAGCAATATTATCAAAAACTGAAAGAGGTTATTGTTAAGCACACCTAGTGAAGCGTGACTGCTGAATTTGAACCTCTAACTCCAAACGAGCTGGTCGAATTGCACATATGAAGGTCACGGCTCAAGAGAGGGTTTTTAGGATAATTTTCGAGTGAATTGGTGAGGAATTCGGACGTTTAGAGGCTGCTATTTATACTATTTGGTGCGCCCCGTCCTTCTTACACGTAGAGCAATGAGTAATCGACGGGAACTAACGCGTATGATGGCCAATCGTGCACTCCAAGTCAATGACTAAGGTGATGTCGCAATCTGCGATTGGAAATGGGTGGAGGGTCGCAAGAGAAAGGGCTCCAGGCGTCGCGACCTGCGAGCCACTTTGGCAGTTTGGCAGAAATGGTCCCTGAGGTTTTTATTTACAATTTAACCCCTGAACTTTGGTTTTTGTATGATTTTAACCCCTAGACTTTTCTAACCTTATCACTTTATGTCTAAAAACAGTTTAGAATAATTCCTCATGGTTTTCTAAGTCTCGGGATACGCATAACGAGGTATAAAGGCACGTATTTATTATATATCTATTTTCTTTTGATTCGTTCGGGCTCATTTTAACTCGTTAGCCTCTAATATTTTACGAGCAACTTATAATAACCTTATAAAACATTAAGGAACATTAAAATATGATTTTTGAATTTAATATGATTTTTGAATTTTACTTGACTCTCGTTTAATAATGGGTTTGTACGAAAAACGGTAAATTCATTTATTTGTGTTTTAATTAACAAAATTGATTTAAAATTTAACCAATTGGTTTTTAATCTTATAAAATGATTTTAGAATGTTCCAAAGTATATATTTTGAGATAAAGACCCCGAGATTCCCGGTACACGATAAATCGAATACCGAAATCGCGTAAAAACCGATAATCGCTTTATTTTTGTTTTAAGCAAATCGTTTAACCTAAAACTTTCCAAATTTATTATTTTGCTTTCTAAATATGATTATGGAATATCCCGAACCTAATTTAAATGTATAATTTAGAAAATTTCTTCCAATAATCGTCAAATCAAAACTCTGATTTGCGTGACAAGTTCAAATTCGGGTCGGGTTTTGTAAATGGGTCGGACACGGGTGTTACAGTATCCCCTACTTCATGAAATTTCGTCCCGAAACTAGAAGAGGTATTCAAGATAAGAGGAAGGAGTATATCAACGGTGATAGGGAATTTGAAACAAACAAACAACCAATGGTCAGTTCTAAGTTCGATTCTTAATTCATTTTTTAAGTACCTTCGATGCTTATATGTAGGATGTACCGCAGCTAACCCACCACATCTGTAATACTTTAAAAATGCGATAGTAACCTACGGAGAACCACCATTTCCATATAATAACGAATGAACTTAAGATCGTAATGATACAATAGAGATTGAATAACATAAGATACGATGGATCGTGATTAGACGATTATCCGTAACAATCAGATTTATAGATTTGATTTATCACCGTCTCCCCTACTTCAGGGAAAAGACCGGTGGAATACGAGGAGAGTGGTGGGGCTAACATGATTTACTTGTAATTTGTTGAAACTGATATTTTGATATTAAGTCAAGAATATCATTCCACACATATAAATGGTATCACAGGTTTCTTAACAAGAGAACGTGTCGAGTACTGGTGAGCTAAATGGGTAGCGAGCCACATTTAATTCACATACGCGACGCGAGGTCTTGTTAATAAGTTGGATTAGATGTTGGCTAAAACCCAAAATTAACGCCTATGACCAAAACCAAATGTATGCTAAGCTAGCATCACACACAATTGTTTAGGTGTAGTACGTATAAGTCTTGGACTGGCCAGAAAAACTAGAGATACTTTATGATCTAGAGCAAATTCAATCATCGCCACTTAAGGCATTGTAAGAGAAGTGTTATTAACAGAGATACTCGATTAATTCATTTGAGGAAAAGATTGTGATACAACAAAAAATTACCATTTAAATGAATCACCATTCAAATAATAATACGAATTGACCACTTGATATCGAAAATGCAGATCATTATTTGAATGAATCACCATTCGAATGACAATGCAAATTGGACATCATAATCTTTCCTTTATTAAGATCAATAGGGGAACCAAGACCATATTAAATCATGGTTTTGAGGAAATTCGGGAATAAATAATTATTTCGTATAGAGATAATGCTAATAACGAGAATTGATCTTGAGGAGATAGGTAATTTTGTGAATTCTTGTGAAGAGGTTGCTAATACAAGAGTTTCGATATTTGATGATGAGTTCATTGGATTGGTGATGTACATTCGAGATGTATCATCTTTAATGAATGGTTTTTCCTTAAAATGAGGAACTAGATCGAATGAATTTTGATAAAGTGATATTATAACAAGAATGCCACGTGTTTTTTGCGTAAGTAATTGGATATTGAGAAATGATAAAATCGAAAGAGATAAAAGCTTTTATTCCAACATGATAAAGATACATTATTATAACAAAATTGATAACGGTTACTAAGTTCCTATTGAGTACATTAAACATCGCCCAGGTTGGAACTCAAACAAGGGCTCTATGGTATGCATTGTCGGTTGGAGGGTTGGGAATTACAGCAACAGCAAGCAACGGGCAAGCATTTCTAAAGTGTCCAGGTTGACCACAGTTATAACAGGTACGATAAGGAAGAATAGTAGTTTGAGCAGGTATCGCAGGCTGGACCATCTGAGGCCGATGCCAACAAGGAGTTTGAGTTGAGTGATGGTAGTTACAAGTTTTGCAAAGAGGGTGAGTTCCAGTATAAGGTTTCTTAGTTGCAAGAGTACTAGGGGTTGTTTGGGCAACAGGTCTAGTCGTTACAGCATAGTTATTTGTTTTCCTCTTCTTGTTGTGAGTAGGTGAAGACTCAGCATGAATCTTTTTCTCAACTCCCGTCTTTTTGGTTTTAACTTCCTTCTTGTGTCCTTTCCGAGTCAAATTGCCTTTTCTAACATGATTAACAGTCAACCTTTTTTCGAGACGCATAGCATCGTCGAGTGTTGCGAAATTGCTTCCCCATACAGCATCTTGGATAAGCATAGGCAGACTGTGACATCCGGAAATTTCAAGGTTAACTTCCGTTAGACAAACCCCGTTAGTTACGATTATAAGTGTTAACTTAGTAACTAATGCTTAACTAGGCCGAATACGTCCACGTCCTTTGGTTGATCACCGAACCCGTCCATACATGTTATGTGTTCAATTGTTTATTGTCATTATGTGCAATGTGATTTGAATGCATGATTTAATATTGTGAATAGCATGACGAATTGTGAATTATGGATTATGCGACAAATTTGTATGATTTTAGTTTCCAGCGAAACTACCGAGCGAAACAATAGTTTCGCCCGGTAGCTAGCTAAACTGCCCGACTTACACGAGATCAGAGCCAGTTTCGCTAGCCAGCGAAACTGCCAGCGAAACTAGCCCCTGATATAAAAGAACTTAATAAACCCTAGTTCTCATTTTAGCCTCTTTCACACAAAACACACACCACTTCTTCACCTGCTGCTCTCTCGAGATTTCTGGCCATCCAAGGAGATCATCAAGAGAATCATCATCTCATCTCACTCATTCGATCCTTGATCAAACCGTC
>JBCNJP010013604.1:0-12130 GCA_039602395.1 Deinandra increscens subsp. villosa
GAGTCCCAATAATGTGTGTATATAAACTATAAGTTGTGTTTACGACCAATTATGGCCCAATAAGGTGTGTATAGTTGGGACTAATGAGTCCCACTAAGGTGTGTATATAACCAATAAGTTGTGTTTAGGACCAATGGTGGCCCAATAAGGTGTGTTTAGTAGGGGCAATGAGGGTCGGTTGGGACAAATAAGTCCTAGTAAGGTGTGTATATAACCAATAACTTGTGTTTAGGACCAATGATGGCCCAATAATGTGTGTTTAAGGGCTATGAGGGTCAGTTGGAACCAATGAGTCCCAATAGAGTGTGTATATAACCAATAAGTTTTGTTTACGACCAATTATGGCCCAATAAGGTGTGTTTAGTTGGGACCAATGAGTCCCACTAATGTGTGTATATAACCAATACGTTGTGTTTAGGACCAATGATGGCACAATAAAGTGTGTTTAGGGACAATGAGGGTCAGTTGGCACCAATGAGTCCTAATAAGGTGTGTATATGACCAATAAGTTGTGTTTATGACCAATTATGGCCCAATAAGTTGTGTTTAGTTGGGACCAATGAGTCCCACTAAGGTGTATATATAACCAATATGTTTTCTTTAGGACAAATGATGGCCCAATAAGGTGTGTTTAGGGGCAATGAGGGTTAGTTGGGACAAATGAGTCCCAATAATGTGTGTATATAAACAATAAGTTGTGTTTACGACCAATTATGGCCCAATAAGGTGTGTATAGTTGGGACTAATGAGTCCCACTAAGGTGTGTATATAACCAATAAGTTGTGTTTAGGACCAATGGTGGCCCAATAAGGTGTGTTTAGTAGGGCAATGAGGGTCGGTTGGGACAAATAAGTCCTAGTAAGGTGTGTATATAACCAATAACTTGTGTTTAGGACCAATGATGGCCCAATAATGTGTGTTTAAGGGCTATGAGGGTCAGTTGGAACCAATGAGTCCCAATAGAGTGTGTATATAACCAATAAGTTTTGTTTACGACCAATTATGGCCCAATAAGGTGTGTTTAGTTGGGACCAATGAGTCCCACTAATGTGTATATATAACCAATACGTTGTGTTTAGGACCAATGATGGCACAATAAAGTGTGTTTAGGGACAATGAGGGTCAAATGGAACCAATGAGTCCTAATAAGGTGTGTAAATAACCAATAAGTTGTGTTTACGACCAATTATGGTCCAATATGGTGTGTTTAGTTGGGACTAATGAGTCCCACTAAGGTTTGTATATAACCAATAAGTTATGTTTAGGACCAATGATGGCCCAATAAGGTGTGTTTATTAGGGCAATGAGGGTTGGTTAGGACCAATAAGTCCTAGTAAGGCGTGTATATAACCAATAAGTTGTGTTTAGGACCAATGATGGCACAATAAGTGTGTTTAGGGACAATGAGGGTCAGTTGGGACCAATGAGTCCTTATGAGGTGTGTATATAACCAATAAGTTGTGTTTATGACCAATTCTTGCCCAATAAGTTGTGTTTAGTTGGGACCAATGAGTCCCACTAAGGTGTGTATATAACCAATATGTTTTGTTTAGGACAAATGATGGCCCAATAAGGTGTGTTTAGGGGCAATGAGGGTTAGTTGGGACCAATGAGTCCCAATAATGTGTGTATATAACCAATAAGTTGTGTTTACGACCAATTATGGCCCAATAAGGTGTGTTTAGTTGGGACTAATGAGTCCCACTAAGGTGTGTATATAACCAATAAGTTGTGTTTAGGACGAATGATGGCCCAATAAGGTGTGTTTAGTAGAGAAATGAGGGTCGGTTGGGACCAATAAGTCCTAGTAAGGTGTGTATATAACCAATAAGTTGTGTTTAGGACCAATAATGGCCCAATAATGTTTGTTTAAGGGATATGAGGGTCAGTTGGGACCAATGAGTCCCAATAGAGTGTGTATATAACCAATAAGTTTTGTTTACGACCAATTATGGCCCAATAAGGTGTGTGTAGTTGGGACCAATGAGTCCCACTAATGTGTGTATATAACCAATACGTTGTGTTTAGGACCAATGATGGCACAATAAAGTGTGTTTAGGGACAATGAGGGTCAGTTGGCACCAATGAGTCCTAATAAGGTGTGTATATAACCAATAAGTTGTGTTTATGACCAATTATGGCCCTATAAATTGTGTTTAGTTGGGACCAATAAGTCCCACTAAGGTGTGTATATAACCAATATGTTTTGTTTAGGACAAATGATGGCCCAATAAGGTGTGTTTAGGGGCAATGAGGGTTAGTTGGGACAAATGAGTCCCAATAATGTGTGTATATAACTAATAAGTTGTGTTTACGACCAATTATGGCCCAATAAGGTGTGTTTAGTTGGGAGTAATGAGTCCCACTAAGGTGTGTATATAACCAATAAGTTGTGTTTAGGACCAATGATGGCCCAATAAGGTGTGTTTAGTAGGGCAATGAGGGTCGGTTGGGACAAATAAGTCCTAGTAAGGTGTGTATATAACCAATAACTTCTGTTTAGGACCAATGATGGCCCAATAATGTGTGTTTAAGGGCTATGAGGGTTAGTTGGGACCAATGAGTCCTTATAAGGTGTGTATATAACCAATAAGTTGTGTTTATGACCAAATCTGGCCCAATAAGTTGTGTTTAGTTGGGACCAATGAGTCCCACTAAGGTGTGTATATAACCAATACTGTTTAGGACCAATGATGTCACAATAAAGTGTGTTTAGGGACAATGAGGGTCAAATGGCACCAATGAGTCCAAATAAGGTGTGTTTAGTTGGGACAAATGAATCCCACTAATGTGTGTATATAACCAATACGTTGTGTTTAGGACCAATGATGGCACAATAAAGTGAGTTTAGGGACAATGAGGTTCAAATGGCACCAATGAGTCCTAATAATGTATGTAAATAACCAATAAGTTGTGTTTACGACCAATTATGGTCCAATATGGTGTGTTTAGTTGGGACTAATGAGTCCCACTAAGGTGTGTATATAATCAATAAGTTATGTTTAGGACCAATGATGGCCCAATAAGGTGTGTTTATTAGGGCAATGAGGGTTGGTTAGGACCAATAAGTCCTAGTAAGGTGTGTATATAACCAATAAGTTGTGTTTAGGACCAATGATGGCACAATAAAGTGTGTTTAGGGACAATGAGGGTCAGTTGGGACCAATGAGTCCTTATAAGGTGTGTATATAACCAATAAGTTGTGTTTATGACCAATTCTGGCCCAATAAGTTGTGTTTAGTTGGGACCAATGAGTCCCACTAAGGTGTGTATATAACCAATATGTTTTGTTTAGGACAAATGATGGCCCAATAATGTGTGTTTAAGGACTATGAGTGTCAGTTGGGACCAATGATTCCCAATAGAGTGTGTATATAACCAATAAGTTTTGTTTACGACCAATTATGGCCCAATAAGGTGTGTTTAGTTGGGACCAATGAGTCCCACTAATGTGTGTATATAACCAATACGTTGTGTTTAGGACCAATGATGGCACAATAAAGTGTGTTTAGGGCAATGAGGGTCAGTTGGCACCAATGAGTCCTAATAAGGTGTGTATATGACCAATAAGTTGTGTTTATGACCAATTATGGCCCAATAAGTTGTGTTTGGGACTAAGGTGTGTATATAACCAATATGTTTTGTTTAGGACAAATGATGGCCCAATAAGGTGTGTTTAGGGGCAATGAGGGTTAGTTGGGACTAATAAGTCCCAATAATGTGTGTATATAACCAATAAGTTGTGTTTACGACCAATTATGGCCCAATAAGGTGTGTATAGTTGGGACTAATGAGTCCCACTAAGGTGTGTATATAACCAATAAGTTGTGTTTAGGACCAATGGTGGCCCAATAAGGTGTGTTTAGTAGGGCAATGAGTGTCGGTTGGGACAAATAAGTCCTAGTAAGGTGTGTATATAACCAATAACTTGTGTTTAGGACCAATGATGGCCCAATAATGTGTGTTTAAGGGCTATGAGGGTCAGTTGGAACCAATGAGTCCCAATAGAGTGTGTATATAACCAATAAGTTTTGTTTACGACCAATTATGGCCCAATAAGGTGTGTTTAGTTGGGACCAATTAGTCCCACTAATGTGTATATATAACCAATACGTTGTGTTTAGGACCAATGATGGCACAATAAAGTGTGTTTAGGGACAATGAGGGTCAAATGGCACCAATGAGTCCTAATAAGGTGTGTAAATAACCAATAAGTTGTGTTTACGACCAATTATGGTCCAATATGGTGTGTTTAGTTGGGACTAATGAGTCCCACTAAGGTTTGTATATAACCAATAAGTTATGTTTAGGACCAATGATGGCCCAATAAGGTGTGTTTATTAGGGCAATGAGGGTTGGTTAGGACCAATAAGTTGGGCCAGAGTTGGTCATAAACACAACTTATTGGTTATATACACACCTTATTAGGACTCATTGGTCCCAACTGACCCTCATTGTCCCTAAACACACTTTATTGTGCCATAATTGGTCCTAAACACAACTTATTGGTTATATACACACCTTACTAGGACTTATTGTTCCCAACCGACCCTCATTGTCCCTAAAGACACTTTATTGTGCCATCATTGGTCCCAAACACAACTTAATTATTATATACACACCTTACTAGGACTTATTGTTCCCAACCAACCCTCATTGCCCTACTAAACAAAACTTATTAGTTATATACACACCTTGGTGGGACTCATTAGTCCCAACTAAACACACCTTATTGGGCTATAATTGGTCGTAAACACAACTTATTGGTTATATACACACGTTATTGGGACTCATTGGTCCCAACTAACCCTCATTGCACCTAAACACACCTTATTGGGCAATCATTTGTCCTAAACAAAACATATTGGTTATATACACACCTTAGTGGGACTCATTGGTCCCAACTAAACACAACTTATTGGGCCATAATTGGTCATAAACACAACTTATTGGTTATAAACACACCTTATTAGAACTCATTGGTGCCAACTGACCCTCATTGTCCCTAAACACACTTTATTGTGCCATCATTGGTCCTAAACACAACGTATTGGTTATATACACACATTAGTGGAACTCATTGGTCCCAACTAAACACACCTTATTGGGCCATAAATGGTCGTAAACACAACTTATTGGTTATATACACACCTTACTAGGACTTATTGGTCCCAACCGACCCTCATTGCCCTACTAAACAAAACTTATTGGTTATATACACACCTTAGTGGGACTCATTAGTCCCAACTAAACACACCTTATTGGGCCATAATTTGTCGTAAACACAACTTATTGGTTATATACACACATTATTGGGACTCATAGGTCCCAACTAACCCTCATTGCCCCTAAACACACCTTATTGGGCCATCATTTGTCCTAAACAAAACATATTGGTTATATATACACCTTAGTGGGACTCATTGGTCCCAACTAAACACAACTTATTGGGCCATAATTGGTCATAAACACAACTTATTGGTTATATACACACCTTATTAGGACTCATTGGTGCCAACTGACCCTCATTGTCTCTAAACACACTTTATTGTGCCATCATTGGTCCTAAACACAACGTATTGGTTATATACACACATTAGTGGGACTCATTGGTCCCAACTAAACACACCTTATTGGGCCATAATTGGTCGTAAACAAAACTTATTGGTTATATACACACTCTATTGGGACTCATTGGTGCCAACTGACCCTCATTGTCCCTAAACACACTTTATTGTGCCATCATTGGTCCTAAACACAACTTATTGGTTATATACACACCTTACTAGGACTTATTGGTCCCAACCGACCCTCATTGCCCTACTAAACACACCTTATTGGGCCATCATTGGTCCTAAACACAACTTTTTGGTTATATACACACCTTAGTGGGACTCATTAGTCCCAACTAAGCACACCTTATTGGGCCATAATTGGTCGTAAACACAACTTATTGGTTATATACACACATTATTGGGACTCATTGGTCCCAACTAACTCTCATTGCCCCTAAACACACCTTATTGGGCCATCATTTGTCCTAAACAAAACATATTGGTTATATACACACCTTAGTGGGACTCATTGATCCCAACTAAGCACAACTTATTGGGCCAGAGTTGGTCATAAACACAACTTATTGGTTATATACACACCTTATTAGGACTCATTGGTCCCAACTGACCCTCATTGTCCCTAAACACACTTTATTGTGCCATAATTGGTCCTAAACACAACTTATTGGTTATATACACACCTTACTAGGACTTATTGTTCCCAACCGACCCTCATTGTCCCTAAAGACACTTTATTGTGCCATCATTGGTCCCAAACACAACTTAATTATTATATACACACCTTACTAGGACTTATTGTTCCCAACCAACCCTCATTGCCCTACTAAACAAAACTTATTAGTTATATACACACCTTGGTGGGACTCATTAGTCCCAACTAAACACACCTTATTGGGCTATAATTGGTCGTAAACACAACTTATTGGTTATATACACACATTATTGGGACTCATTGGTCCCAACTAACCCTCATTGCCCCTAAACACACCTTATTGGGCCATCATTTGTCCTAAACAAAACATATTGGTTATATACACACCTTAGTGGGACTCATTGGTCCCAACTAAACACAACTTATTGGGCCATAATTGGTCATAAACACAACTTATTGGTTATATACACACCTTATTAGGACTCATTGGTGCCAACTGACCCTCATTGTCCCTAAACACAGTTTATTGTGCCATCATTGGTCCTAAACACAACGTATTGGTTATATACACACATTAGTGGAACTCATTGGTCCCAACTAAACACACCTCATTGGGCCATAATTGGTCGTAAACACAACTTATTGGTTATATACACACCTTACTAGGACTTATTGGTCCCAACCGACCCTCATTGCCCTACTAAACAAAACTTATTGGTTATATACACACCTTAGTGGGACTCATTAGTCCCAACTAAACACACCTTATTGGGCCATAATTTGTCGTAAACACAACTTATTGGTTATATACACACATTATTGGGACTCATTGGTCCCAACTAACCCTCATTGCCCCTAAACATACCTTATTGGGCCATCATTTGTCCTAAACAAAACATATTGGTTATATACACACCTTAGTGGGACTCATTGGTCCCAACTAAACACAACTTATTGGGCCATAATTGGTCATAAACACAACTTATTGGTTATATACACACCTTATTAGGACTCATTGGTGCCAACTGACCCTCATTGTCTCTAAACACACTTTATTGTGCCATCATTGGTCCTAAACACAACGTATTGGTTATATACACACATTAGTGGGACTCATTGGTCCCAACTAAACACACCTTATTGGGCCATAATTGGTTGTAAACAAAACTTATTGGTTATATACACACTCTATTGGGACTCATTGGTGCCAACTGACCCTCATTGTCCCTAAACACACTTTATTGTGCCATCATTGGTCCTAAACACAACTTATTGGTTATATACACACCTTACTAGCACTTATTGGTCCAAACCGACCCTCATTGCCCTACTAAACACACCTTATTGGGCCATCATTTGTCCTAAACAAAACATATTGGTTATATATACACCTTAGTGGGACTCATTGGTCCCAACTAAACACAACTTATTGGGCCATAATTGGTCATAAACACAACTTATTGGTTATATACACACCTTATTAGGACTCATTGGTCCCAACTGACCCTCATTGTCTCTAAACACACTTTATTGTGCCATCATTGGTCCTAAACACAACGTATTGGTTATATACACACATTAGTGGGACTCATTGGTCCCAACTAAACACACCTTATTGGGCCATAATTGGTCGTAAACAAAACTTATTGGTTATATACACACTCTATTGGGACTCATTGGTGCCAACTGACCCTCATTGTCCCTAAACACACTTTATTGTGCCATCATTGGTCCTAAACACAACTTATTGGTTATATACACACCTTACTAGGACTTATTGGTCCCAACCGACCCTCATTGCCCTACTAAACACACCTTATTGGGCCATCATTGGTCCTAAACACAACTTTTTGGTTATATACACACCTTAGTGGGACTCATTAGTCCCAACTAAGCACACCTTATTGGGCCATAATTGGTCGTAAACACAACTTATTGGTTATATACACACATTATTGGGACTCATTGGTCCCAACTAACTCTCATTGCCCCTAAACACACCTTATTGGGCCATCATTTGTCCTAAACAAAACATATTGGTTATATACACACCTTAGTGGGACTCATTGATCCCAACTAAGCACAACTTATTGGGCCAGAGTTGGTCATAAACACAACTTATTGGTTATATACACACCTTATTAGGACTCATTGGTCCCAACTGACCCTCATTGTCCCTAAACACACTTTATTGTGCCATAATTGGTCCTAAACACAACTTATTGGTTATATACACACCTTACTAGGACTTATTGTTCCCAACCGACCCTCATTGTCCCTAAAGACACTTTATTGTGCCATCATTGGTCCCAAACACAACTTAATTATTATATACACACCTTACTAGGACTTATTGTTCCCAACCAACCCTCATTGCCCTACTAAACAAAACTTATTAGTTATATACACACCTTGGTGGGACTCATTAGTCCCAACTAAACACACCTTATTGGGCTATAATTGGTCGTAAACACAACTTATTGGTTATATACACACATTATTGGGACTCATTGGTCCCAACTAACCCTCATTGCCCCTAAACACACCTTATTGGGCCATCATTTGTCCTAAACAAAACATATTGGTTATATACACACCTTAGTGGGACTCATTGGTCCCAACTAAACACAACTTATTGGGCCATAATTGGTCATAAACACAACTTATTGGTTATATACACACCTTATTAGGACTCATTGGTGCCAACTGACCCTCATTGTCCCTAAACACAGTTTATTGTGCCATCATTGGTCCTAAACACAACGTATTGGTTATATACACACATTAGTGGAACTCATTGGTCCCAACTAAACACACCTCATTGGGCCATAATTGGTCGTAAACACAACTTATTGGTTATATACACACCTTACTAGGACTTATTGGTCCCAACCGACCCTCATTGCCCTACTAAACAAAACTTATTGGTTATATACACACCTTAGTGGGACTCATTAGTCCCAACTAAACACACCTTATTGGGCCATAATTTGTCGTAAACACAACTTATTGGTTATATACACACATTATTGGGACTCATTGGTCCCAACTAACCCTCATTGCCCCTAAACATACCTTATTGGGCCATCATTTGTCCTAAACAAAACATATTGGTTATATACACACCTTAGTGGGACTCATTGGTCCCAACTAAACACAACTTATTGGGCCATAATTGGTCATAAACACAACTTATTGGTTATATACACACCTTATTAGGACTCATTGGTGCCAACTGACCCTCATTGTCTCTAAACACACTTTATTGTGCCATCATTGGTCCTAAACACAACGTATTGGTTATATACACACATTAGTGGGACTCATTGGTCCCAACTAAACACACCTTATTGGGCCATAATTGGTCGTAAACAAAACTTATTGGTTATATACACACTCTATTGGGACTCATTGGTGCCAACTGACCCTCATTGTCCCTAAACACACTTTATTGTGCCATCATTGGTCCTAAACACAACTTATTGGTTATATACACACCTTACTAGCACTTATTGGTCCCAACCGACCCTCATTGCCCTACTAAACACACCTTATTGGGCCATCATTGGTCCTAAACATAACTTTTTGGTTATATACACACCTTAGTGGGACTCATTAGTCCCAACTAAGCACACCTTATTGGGCCATAATTGGTCATAAACACAACTTATTGGTTATATACACACATTATTGGGACTCATTGGTCCCAACTAACCCTCATTGCCCCTAAACACACCTTATTGGGCCATCATTTGTCCTAAACAAAACATATTGGTTATATACACACCTTAGTGGGACTCATTGATCCCAACTAAACACAACTTATTGGGCCAGAGTTGGTCATAAACACAACTTATTGGTTATATACACACCTTATTAGGACTCATTGGTCCCAACTGACCCTCATTGTCCCTAAACACACTTTATTGTGCCATAATTGGTCCTAAACACAACTTATTGGTTATATACACACCTTACTAGGACTTATTGTTCCCAACCGACCCTCATTGTCCCTAAAGACACTTTATTGTGCCATCATTGGTCCCAAACACAACTTAATTATTATATACACACCTTACTAGGACTTATTGTTCCCAACCAACCCTCATTGCCCTACTAAACAAAACTTATTAGTTATATACACACCTTGGTGGGACTCATTAGTCCCAACTAAACACACCTTATTGGGCCATAATTGGTCGTAAACACAACTTATTGGTTATATACACACATTATTGGGACTCATTGGTCCCAACTAACCCTCATTGCCCCTAAACACACCTTATTGGGCCATCATTTGTCCTAAACAAAACATATTGGTTATATACACACCTTAGTGGGACTCATTGGTCCCAACTAAACACAACTTATTGGGCCATAATTGGTCATAAACACAACTTATTGGTTATATACACACCTTATTAGGACTCATTGGTGCCAACTGACCCTCATTGTCCCTAAACACACTTTATTGTGCCATCATTGGTCCTAAACACAACGTATTGGTTATATACACACATTAGTGGAACTCATTGGTCCCAACTAAACACACCTTATTGGGCCATAATTGGTCGTAAACACAACTTATTGGTTATATACACACCTTACTAGGACTTATTGGTCCC
Source organism: Deinandra increscens subsp. villosa (assembly GCA_039602395.1). Taxonomy (NCBI): domain Eukaryota; kingdom Viridiplantae; phylum Streptophyta; class Magnoliopsida; order Asterales; family Asteraceae; genus Deinandra; species Deinandra increscens. The sequence continues at coordinate 10,854 of JBCNJP010013604.1, forward strand.
AACCGACCCTCATTGCCCTACTAAACAAAACTTATTGGTTATATACACACCTTAGTGGGACTCATTAGTCCCAACTAAACACACCTTATTGGGCCATAATTTGTCGTAAACACAACTTATTGGTTATATACACACATTATTGGGACTCATTGGTCCCAACTAACCCTCATTGCCCCTAAACATACCTTATTGGGCCATCATTTGTCCTAAACAAAACATATTGGTTATATACACACCTTAGTGGGACTCATTGGTCCCAACTAAACACAACTTATTGGGCCATAATTGGTCATAAACACAACTTATTGGTTATATACACACCTTATTAGGACTCATTGGTGCCAACTGACCCTCATTGTCTCTAAACACACTTTATTGTGCCATCATTGGTCCTAAACACAACGTATTGGTTATATACACACATTAGTGGGACTCATTGGTCCCAACTAAACACACCTTATTGGGCCATAATTGGTCGTAAACAAAACTTATTGGTTATATACACACTCTATTGGGACTCATTGGTGCCAACTGACCCTCATTGTCCCTAAACACACTTTATTGTGCCATCATTGGTCCTAAACACAACTTATTGGTTATATACACACCTTACTAGGACTTATTGGTCCCAACCGACCCTCATTGCCCTACTAAACACACCTTATTGGGCCATCATTGGTCCTAAACATAACTTTTTGGTTATATACACACCTTAGTGGGACTCATTAGTCCCAACTAAGCACACCTTATTGGGCCATAATTGGTCGTAAACACAACTTATTGGTTATATACACACATTATTGGGACTCATTGGTCCCAACTAACCCTCATTGCCCCTAAACACACCTTATTGGGCCATCATTTGTCCTAAACAAAACATATTGGTTATATACACACCTTAGTGGGACTCATTGATCCCAACTAAACACAACTTATTGGGCCAGAGTTGGTCATAAACACAACTTATTGGTTATATACACACCTTATTAGGACTCATTGGTCCCAACTGACCCTCATTGTCCCTAAACACACTTTATTGTGCCATAATTGGTCCTAAACACAACTTATTGGTTATATACACACCTTACTAGGACTTATTGTTCCCAACCGACCCTCATTGTCCCTAAAGACACTTTATTGTGCCATCATTGGTCCCAAACACAACTTAATTGTTATATACACACCTTACTAGGACTTATTGTTCCCAACCAACCCTCATTGCCCTACTAAACAAAACTTATTAGTTATATACACACCTTGGTGGGACTCATTAGTCC
>JBCNJP010013605.1:0-12130 GCA_039602395.1 Deinandra increscens subsp. villosa
TAAACATACGATCATTTATCAGTTTGTTGTGTCCGTTATATAATCGTTCGACACCAGTTCCGTATAAAATATAAAATACATTTTATATTTAATTTTCTTGTTATTGAAATTTACGGGTATACGCTTCTAGTACAAACGCGGGGTTAGGTTTACGTCATCAGTTAACGGTCAGGTACAGTAATTAACAGTTTAAACAGTAATCAGATCGGTTAATGCACATTAATACTTAAGTAAAAGTCAAAGTAAAGAGGTTTGACCTATGGTTTCGGACGAGGTGTCACAAGAGATACCATTGAACTTAGAGGAACCGTGTTTTCATTAGCCTTCTGAAATAATGCAAAGTAATTTTAAATTAGTATTTTCGATGTAAACCATTTTCTTGTATAAATTGGTAAGATTTATTTAATAAGAAAAATTGAGAATTCGATTAGATGATTTTACTTGAGACCGCCAAATCAGCCTCGGGAGCAAACTCGTGTAACCAAACTGACAACGGTTGTCAATCGCGAAGTCTCAGTCGCGACTCTCGTTTATGAGGCCGCATAATACAATAAATTATATTTTGCGATACGTTTAGCCTCATTAATACCCACTTTGTCTATATACATTCATAGTGCGGTGTTGAAATACTCCAACACTACAAACATACATAAAGAAAGCGATAGTAATCCCAAATGGTCAATGTGGCTAGCACGGTGTTGAAATACTCCAATGCCCCCACCCTGGAAGGTACCCTCGGCACCAAGTGCGGTGTTGAAATACTCCAACACTGATGCTCTGGTCAATACGTTCCAAGTTAGACTTGATTTTGGACGGCATGATCTATCAATTTTATTTACCAGATAGGGATATTAAAACCAATTTTAATATTTAAGTGATCGTTAGACACAAACGATAAACCCTATCATCACTCGGGACAATTATTTTAAATCATCTATCTAAAATATCTAAGTGTCGCGAGTGGTCAATTGTGTGTTATACGGCATAATGGCATGATCTTGCTAGAGCCATTTAGCAATACCATTAGGGACATGACAATAAAAGTGAACAACCACAACGAAGGCAACTCGATGCGTTCGTGGATCCGGTTCAGTTCCCACTAGCCTTCAGACTCCTTATTGGCGAGTGTCCGATCTTCGGTCTTGGATTTTACAAAATTAATATTTACTAACAACTTAGTAAACCTAGCTCTATTACAATGTTGAAACCCGAAAATGGCGGATCCACCAAAACCAAATAAAGATACAATTGGGCCAACAATTGGGCCAATCAGAGAAAACAAAAAAAAACACGCCAATCACACAATTAAATTAAAAGGGGTCGGCCGTAACACATAATTAATTAAATAGAATTAATCTAGTAATTTTGTTCGCAATTTGGAAACGAATCGAAATTGCGAACCACCGGTTACGAAAAGACCGGTTAAGATTTACGCGCGGTGATCGTGGCTCTGATACCACTGTTCGGTTTACAGTGGGTATCCGGGTTGCCCGTTTTAATTTTTACAGAATAAATTAACGGGTCAATTAATCAGATTAATAGCGCAGCGGAAAAACAAGTTTTACAACGCGAATATACTAAAAACCGTAGAGAGGATCTGATCACCGTGTACGCGTAAATACAAAAAAACAAAATCGAATAATCTAAACAATTTAGATATACCTTGGCGGAGTCCGAACAACCGTTCGAGACACCGGGGTTCGACGAACTGGCGCTAGGGCAAACGGTAATGCTCGACTCGAACCGGCGAGTCAAGTCTTCAACAGATCATGAAGACGGGGCCTCAGGCACCACGGGCGGGTCCATCTAATGAACCGGCGGTGGTTGCGGTAACGAAACCATGCTATGTATCATAGCATTCCAATCGAACGTTTTCACCGTGCTTGACGACGAATCCGTCATTGAGACGATTTTGTTCGTCGAGCATGGAGGCGGCGGAGGAAGTGGCGTGATGGCGGCGGCATACAATGGCGTCGGCCACTTAGGGTTTTCACCCGATTCGACGGTGGCGGCACGAGACGGTTCAAACAACGGTCTTGGTGGCGCGGGTAAAGCAAGAACCACCTCCGGTGGTCCTCGCCAAAGAGTTCGGCGACGACAGCGGCACGGGCCGCGGCGGCGGCGACGGTGGTGGCTGACCTCTCGGCAGCGGCGGCGGCTCTGGCGGCGGCGGTGGTACTCTCTAGTTTCATCGCAGCAGCAAACAATCGTGGATCGCGTTTCACCATCGTTGCAATAAAAAACGACGAGGATGGTGGTGGTTCTTGGTGCGCCGAAGTCGAGTGAGAGGGGAGGGAGAGGGGCGACGGTTTGGAGGAGAGGGGAGGGAGAGACTAATTTTCGATTAGGGTTTCTCTCCCCCTAATCCTCCTTTTAATGACATTAACCGGGCTTTAGGTCTAATAAAGCCTACGTCGCAATCTTGCCCTCTAAAACCCACTAATCATTAAACCGGTAACGATAAAATAAATTCCGCCGACTATCTCGTAAACATTTTATGATAAATCTTGTTTCGTTAATTTTAAATAAATAAATATTATTTGTTTAAATAAACCGTTTGAATTAATTAACGATTAATTAATTTATTAGTTCGTTGACTCCGGTGTAACTCTTCCGGGTCGATTACGATAAGTGTCGGGTCAGAACATCAAATATCCAACATATATTTCATATGGTGTCTTATCTACCTTCTTTGTAGGAGCGAGGTTCACTAATTGGGCAGCAGTTTCAAGAGCAAAACTCCAGAAGGAGTGGTGTGGCAGGTTGGTGCAACACATCATTGATCGAACCAGGTGTAACAATCTTCGGTTTCTTCTCTCATATACACCATTCAACTGTGGGATTCCCGGTGTGGTGACATGGTATACAATCCCACAAGACCTGAGGTGTGCATTAAATTCCCAACTCAGATATTCGCCACCTCGATCTGATGGAAGTGCTTTAATCGTTTTACCAAGCTAGTTTTGTACTTCATTCTGGTATTCTTTAAACTTTTCAAAAGTTTAATGTTTATGCCACATAAGATAGACATGTCCATATCTACTGTAATCATCAGTAAATGTAACGAAGTACCTTTCTCCATTTCTTGACATCGTCCTGAAAGGTCCACATACATCAGTGTGTACGACTCCTAGTAGGTCCTTCGATCTTTCACCGACATCTGTGAAAGGCGACTTGGTTAACTTGCCACTTAAACAGGATTCACTTGTCTCAAAAGACTCTGAACCAGTGGGTTCTAATATCCCAGCAGTTTGGAGTTTTTTTATGCGATTCTTGTTTATGTGTCCTAGTCGACAATGCCATCTAACCTTGTCATTGACATTAGTCCTAGCACGTTTATTGGAGATGTTGTATATCATGTTAACACTGGTATCTATCTCATAGATTCCATTGTGTGCTCTTGCTTCAAAATAAAATATATCATTTATGTATGCAGAAATGGAGTCACCCTTATTATTAAAAACATACTGAAAACCTTTTCTTTTCAAAGCAAACAGAGAAATGATGTTTCTAGTTACACTAGGGACATAACAACATTTATTCAAAATAATGTTCAAACCACTAGGTAAATTTAGAGTGAAATCTCCTATGGCTTTCACTTCAACTTTTTGCCCGTTGCCAACGTGCAGATCCAAGTCGCCCTGCTTCAGATCTCTAAGTTTTCTTAACCCCTACAAATCATTACATATATGAGTACCACATCCAGCTGTGTCAATCACCCAAGATTTGCTAGATTAAGAAAACAATTCTATAACATGAATACCTGAGGACCCTCCTTCGATAGTGAGCTTTTTAAGCTTCAACTCAGCCAGGTATTTTGTACAATTCCTCTTCTAGTGCCCCGTTTCATTGCAGTAGAAACATTTGGCATCCTTCTGAGCACTTCCTTTGAGAGATTCTTGTTTTCCGCCTTTGCGTTTTTCCTTGCCTTTGCCCTTTTCCTTGCCTTTGCCCTTGGCTCTTTTAGCCTTCTTACCAATTTTGCCATCTCGGATCATAAGCACAGGATTTGTCACACTTCCAGTTTTGACTAGAATGTTTGTTTCAGCAGTCTTAAGCATCTGATGCAGAGTTGTGGCACTCTTCTCTAGACCATTCATATTGTAGTTCAGGACGAACTGATCATATGACTTGGGCAATGAGTTAAGGATAATATCTGTTGCCAACTCATCACTTAGTGGATTTCCCAGTCGTGCTAGGTAACCGACATAGTTGTTCATTTTCAATACATGAGAACTGACTGAAGAACCCTCTTGCATACGACACGTGATTAGGGATCTCATCACCTCAAAACATTCATGTCGAGCATGTTGCTGAAACATGCCTTTCAGCTGCTCGCTTATGTCATATGCTTTATTGTTAACCATGTTCCTCTGAAGCTTAGGGATCATTGTTTCCAGCATAAGACACGTCATAGTGTAAGAATCATCAACATGCCTAACCCATCTCGCATTGTCAGCACTGCTACGATCAGTGGGTTCTTTAGAGATTGAATTCTCAAGAACATAAAACTTCTTTTCAGCCCTGAGAACAATTTTCAGGTTGCGATACCAATCCATGAAATTGGTGTTGTTGAGCCTTTCCTTCTCAAGGATGGACTTTAGGGAAAATAAGAAGGAGATAGGGACGGGATCGGAATTACTTAATGACATCTAAAAGAAAAGGCAAGATTTAGAAATTTTCATGCAAGAATGCCTAATTAATTCTTGACCCAATAAAACAAAATTGTAATTAGGATGAGATTATGTTTCACTTCAACTCGTTGAATGGCTTAGCTCTCTCCAACGGTTGGGTTACGCAGGTAGGTAATGATTACCAATTGTGTTGACTACACAACTCTCGTTTTGGAAAAACTTGTTAAAACTTGAGAAGTGGTACATTATTCCCAACTACGCCATACTTCACGAAATGTACGCTCAGGTGCAAGTTCAGCGCTAAACACCTGAGTTTCGTTTTGCAAAGTGATATTTTGTCCTTGAACCAGAACTGTAGTTCCAATCCATGTTACATGGAAATCGGGGTCCTACCTTTAACCAAAACCATAGGCCCGGATGTAGGATTGTCACTACACCGGAGGTTCGGATATATTGGTCAAAGTGTCCAAAGCTCAGGGTGGCGCAGAAATATCGATTTTGATTTAGGTTTCTATATTTTAAATTTACCAATAAGGGCCATATTTGAAACATTATGCAAAAGTCTATTGCATGATATAAACTGTTCATAAGTTTGTAAACTGGTTTTACGTTAGTTTGTGACAACTTGAAATTCCTTTCAATCTCTCGACCGATTAAATTTTAATCCCCTAATTAAAACTAGGTTGGTCGTTTCCCGAACCAATTTTAGTAACGTTTACCCTGGTTTCAAAAATTAAATTATCCAATTTATTTTAGGAAAAACCTGGATTAAATATATACTTCTTATTTATTCCAAAATCTTTTCGAATACTTTAATAAAATGTCTTTTATTTTATGTCGTTATTAGATTGTAATCTAGGGGCCTATGTGACAAATATTATTCACAACAATAGTTAAAATATATATGCAATTGAGCTAAGAGATTTCAATTTCGCCCGAGCCATTGAGCGAAATCGGAATATGCAAATATATATAAAACACATGTCACAATTCTGGTGATTCCTTCATGCTCCCACTTGCTTCAACATATCTGCTCATGATCTCCGAGTAACTGCTATCTTCCTTGTACATCTTGGTTTTACATTTATTTATAAAATAAAATACAAAACATATATATTACATTGCATGCCCAAAATGCCCAAAAATAGAATACATATACTCAAAAATAAACAAACATAATAAAAGAAATAACTACAGATATATTCTAGCTCAATTTGCATATAATATCACAACCATAAATAACTATTGGCCATGATTGTAAAACCCTATTGTAAAACCCTAGGGTTTCACAATTTTCAAGAACCATAACTTAACAACATGGTCAAAAACATAAATAAAACAATTATGTAAATATTGATTTGTCTAGACGGAGTTGTAAGTGGCTCTGATACCACTGTTGGGATTCTGTGTACGATTTTAAAATTTTAGAGTTCGTGACTTGAAACACAAGTCATGTGGCGGAAACGTGTACAAAAGGTCAATTCATAATTGATCCCACCAGTGATCCAGACAACCCGAATAAACAGAAAATAAACTAGCCGTGATTAAACCAATCGAGACATAACGGTTCAACGAACACTCTTGCTAGATGATTGTTTCACGATTAGGGTTTTGATCTCATAACTATTATGACAAAACTTAATAATAATAATAATAAACGTAGAAAGATAGTTGATATACCTTTTCAGAAGACCGGTGAGAATACACAACAACTCGTGGTTGCTCGATGGTGGCGGCGGTGGTACCCGGTGGCCGGCGACGGCGGCGCAAGGAGGAGGGGAGGGGGCCGAATTTTGGCTCTCGTGTGTGTGTGTGTGTGTGTGTGTGTGTGTGTGTGTGTGTGTTGTGGTGATTTTTTGTGTGTTGAATTAGGAGGTTTTGATCCTTATTTATAGATTAAGCTGACAGTATAATTATGTCAGCTAAATCAGTTTGAATCAAACCCTAATAGCTTAAATAACTAATTATTATGTTATTCAAAATTCAAAATAATTTATATTTTATATATATATATATATATAGATTTCGCAAATCATAGATATATATATATAGGGGAATGATCAAATAAAAACAAGATGTTATTGCGAAAACAAGAAAACAAATATTAAAACCTCTATAACTTCCTCATACGATAATATTTTTTTAAAAAATTTGCACCAAAAGTCTTAAAATTATGTCACCTTTAATTCTGGGAAACAAAATTAAAAATATAAAATTTCGTGATTTTTTTATTATTGCACATGTGCAATAATACGTATTAATTATATTACACATGTGCAATATTAACAAAAAAACGTTATTTTTTTTTTAAATTTTTTTCAGAATTAAAGATAACAGAATTATAAGATCTATGGTATAATTTTTTATCAAAAATATTAACGTATGAAAAAGTTATAGAGGTTTTAATATTATTGCACATGTGCAATAATAAATTTTTATTGCACATGTGCAATAATAAAAAAATAAAAAAAACGTTGAATTTTTTTTAATTTTCTCCAGAATTAAAGATAACAAAATTATAAGATTTATGGTGCAATTTTTTATAAAAAATTTTAACATATGAAAAAAGTTATAAAGGTTTTAATATTATTGCATATGTGCAATAATAATAATAATAAAAATTATTGCACCTGTGCAATAATAATTTTAAAAAAAATTTGATTATTTTTTAAATTTTTTCCCATAACTAAAGATAACATAATTTTAAGGATTTTGGTGCAAAATTTTTATAAAAATATTAACGTATGAAAAAGTTATAGAGGTTTTAATATTTGTTTTCGTGTTTTCGCAATAAAAGTTGTTTTCACATGATCCTTACCCTATATATATATATATATATATATATATATATATATATATATATATATATATATATATATATATCCTAACCAATTCAATATCTCATAATTAAATTAATGCACAACTAATTAATTATCTCATAATTAACTTATCTACGTTTTATAAATAAAACATCCACCGTGATTATTATTAATAATCGTGAATATGTTAATTAAATTAACATTTTTTTCCATTGCCCAAAGTGTAACCCTTTTGTATCGTACCTTGTTAGTTACGTTAATATTATCCGACGATCGGACACTATATATCCAACATCGTGATGGTCATTCTTGTATGTAATTACGTTGTTGTGATCAAGTGTTATGGCTAGGGTTTCTTAATAGACCAATATCTATATAGTATTTACATGCATACTAGCATGTGTGAATTCATAGATATGTCAAGTATCGTGTTAGTATGTTGTATAATTGTTTGCAAAAACAGCGCGGAAAATTTACCGTGAAATTTATATAATATAATATGGGATTTTGTTGGTGTGGGTGTTACACATCTTGATGCTGATCGAGTTCTCTTTTAGGGTGTACGGTAAGGATGGTGATGGTGGGTGGTAGTCCACGAATTCAAAGAGGCGGAGAGAAGGTCACAAATTGTGATATTTAGATTAGGTGTTCATTCTCTGCTTAATAATCTCTATATATACACCAAAGGAGAAACCCTATTTAGTTTTTGGTAAGAGTAATTACATCCATCAAGTAAATACCAATTAGGAAACTAGTGATAATTAGGTCAATGAGTACATAAGATAAATGATAGCGTGAACTATACCGAAAACGGGTTTAGCACCATATTCATACAACGAGGGATTTTTTTTAAATGAAGATATATTGTAAGAGTCGCAGCTAGGTGGTGTTGGAATTTTGGGTGAAAAACCAGTGAAAAATGGGTTTTTTCACTAAGTGTGAAAATGAGTTTTTCACCAACTTTGGACTAACATAAAATACAAATAACATAGGTTGTTGCATCTGAAATTAATGGGTTTGTGTAGTACGTTGTGAGGGCTTTCCAACGCATCTAACCACGTCTAAATCCGAGCTCGTATGAATGAGATATCGAAGCTCAAAGTTGAGGTCTCGCAACTCATCCCACATTGGTTGGGAAATGAAACCAAAAGTGGTTTATGAGCTGGGAACCTTACCAACTATTGTTTCCTTTAGTAGGACACGTCCCTTGGACCCTGAGGGGCGTAATGTGGCACTTTGATGGCGCACTTTGCACACTCGCATCACCGCTAGCCGCTTGAGAGCCGCCTTATTGTTTTAAAGTTCAACCAGAAGTTGGTCCGGTTGAAGACCAGTCGGATAGGTTCAAGCGGACTGTGAGTTGAACCGGAAAAAGTCAGGTTCGAGCGGAACCAGTTCAAGCGGACCTGGGTGGTCCGGACGGAACCGAGTTCAACCTGAACAGTAGTTCCGGTTGAAGTTGAACCGGAAATTCTTCCGGTTGAAGTTGGAACAGACCGGAAGATCAGTTCTTCCGGAAAACAGGTGTTACGTGGAGATTCCTCCGGAATGACAGCTGTAAACGCGTTTTGAGCTAATTAAGGTAATTCCGCGTTAATTAGAAATCAATTTGCATTAAAAACGTTTAATGCAAAGTTTGACTACGAATTATTTTTGTGTGCTCAACAAGTCATTCCCACCACTATATATACAGACTCATTAATTGAGGCTAGACACACCAGAATTCACACAGAATTCTTTCTCTCTTCTCTACTCTCTTCTTCTTCTTCCAATATTCATCTTGTTCGTCAGGATCTTCAAGAACTCGAAGGTAAACTTCAAGCTTAGAGTTATCCCGGTCGTACAATACGGTTTAGGCGATTGTACCCTGGGAAACAAAACGGATCTTTGGTAGACCCGGAATTTATTTTAAGGGACCCGGGTTTTGACCCGAATCCTTCGCCAAAAGATTTCTCAATCCTTCTTTGTTTTCCAAATTACTTTAAAAGATTTTCTCAAAACCATTTTTATAAATTTCTGTCACCTTTTTCTTTATTCAAACATTTATTATTATAAGTTTTGTCAAGCTCTGTATTTCATCTCATTTATAGTAAAATTTCATTTCAGTGTAATCTTCTTTTCATTTCTTTGTATTGTATTTATTCATTTCTTTCATTGTAATCGTATTATAGGAGTAGATTCATTTTCAAGTGTATTGTAATAGTATAGTTTTTATTCTTTGTTGTAATCGTAATAAATAAAATATTTATTTTATTTAAAATCTACGAACGGTTTTCCTACAAACTTAAAACAAATTTTTAAAACACCGTTCGTTTTTATAAAAACTTCATTACCTCGAGTTTCAAAGTTGGACTTAGATTTCTCGAGGTGATTTAGTGTTTTAAAAATAAATATTTTTTTAACTCGTTTTGACTCAAAGTTGGACTTAGAGTTAAACGAGTTGTCGGTTACGACATAACTTTAACATCCATTAGTTGGACGTTATAAACCTTTTATTTAAAACCATCTAACCTCCATAAGTTGGAAGTTATAAAATTTACTACTCTTTAATCCATCCATTTGTTGGACTTTAATCTCTTCAAAACGTGCGCGTTTAGAGATTAAAACTCTCTTCTACTCCTCGAAAACCATCCATTAGTTGGAGGTTTTTTCTTACGTTTTAAACGTACACGTTTAAATAAAATTCTGAACATTAACTTGTGTAGTTTTTAATTTCAGAAAAATGACTAACGAAACTGTAAAGATGACCGAAAAGCCTAAGGAAACACCATCGGTTGGTACCTCCACTGGCATAACGGCCAACACCATCGCCAGTCATGCCGAAAAACCCGAGAAGTTCTCGGGTTTGCACTTCAAAAGGTGGCAACAGAAGATGTTGTTCTACCTAACCACCTTGAACCTTGCGAGGTGTCTCACAGAGTCCGCTCCCCAACTCGGCGAAGGGGAAGCCAACGCTGAAACCGTTAATGCGGTTGACGCTTGGAAACATTCGGACTACTTGTGCCGCAACTATGTGTTGAACGGCCTAGTGGACTCACTGTATAATGTCTACTCGGTGTTTAAGACTTCCAAAGAATTAGGGGAGTCTTTAAACAAGAAGTATAGAACGGAGGATGCTAGCACGAAGAAATTCATGGTAGCCCGTTTCTTAGACTACAAAATGGTTTATAATAAAACTGTGATGTGTCAAGTCCAAGAGCTTCAAATTATACTACATGAGGTCCACGCATAGGGTATGTCCCTTTGTGAGACATTTCAAGTGGCGGCAATGATTGAAAAGCTTCCGCCTTCGTGACTTGAGTTTAAGAACTATCTTAAACACAAAAGAAAGGCGATGACCTTTGAGGATCTCATTGTTCGTCTTCGTATCGAGGAGGACAACAAGACTGGCTCAAAAAGCTACCACCATGCAACCTTCGGCTAAGGTGAATATGGTGGAGGTTGGTCAGTCTTCCAAAGGAAGCAAGCGAAAAGGTGGGGCCAATGCCAAAGGCAAAGGCAAAGCGGTGGAGCACTTGGCACCGAAGAAAGGGGTTGTGAAAAAGAAGCCCCAGAATTTCTTAGGAAAGTGCTACAACTGTGGGGGGCATGGTCATCGGGCGAATCAGTGCCCGAAGCCACACGTGACCGCTCACATGGTGGAGGATGACATGCCACTGGTGGCCATGATCACGGAGGCGTCTGCCTTCATCTCTGAAGTCAACATTGTGGGGGAGAACCCTGGCTGGTATGTTGACACCGGTGCCACCCGCCACGTGTGCGGAGACAAGACCCTCTTTAGTACGTTTAAAGAGGCGAAGGGGACCGAGAAGCTTTACTTGGGGAATAAAGCTACTGCCGACATCATAGGTGAAGGCAACGTGGTCTTGAAGTTCACTTCCAAGAAGGAACTCACGTTGAGCAACGTTCTGTACGTGCCAGAAATCAGGAAGAACCTTTTTTCTGGATGGCTGCTCAATAAGTTTGGATTTCGCATTGTGATCGAGTCTGATAAGGTCGTGTTAACCAAAAATGGCATGTTTGTAGGCAAGGGCTATGCCCAAAACTCTATGTTTAAATTGTCTGCTTTGGTCATTAATAAAATGGCGAAAGCCTCCTCTTCTACTTATATGATTGAGTTTTATGATTCAAATATGTGGCATGGTAGATTAGGACACGTCAATTTTAATTCAATTCGTTGTTTAATGAATTTAAAATGTTCGCCAAATTTTAAAATAGACTCGAAATCAAAATGCGAAACGTGTATCGAATCCAAACTTACAAGACAACCATTTAAATCGGTTGAACGAATAACCGAACCCTAGACTTAATTCACACTGATGTGTGTGACTTGAAAGTCGTCCCCACGCGTGGTGGACACAAGTACTTCATCACGTTTATTGATGATAGTACAAGATATTGCTATGTATACTTACTTAAGAGTAAGGATGAAGCAATAAACAAGTTTGTCTTGTTTAGGAACTTGGTTGAGAATAAATTCACCAAGAAAATCAAGGTTTTGCGGAGTGATGGAGGAGGTGAATATGTTTCACCATCTGCGGACTTATGTGTACAAAGTGGAATTGTCCATGAGACCACCGCACCTTATTCTCCACAATCCAATGGCATTGCGGAACGAAAGAACCGTACATTGAAAGAGATGATGAATGCCATGTTGAATAGTTCTGGGATGAGCCT
>JBCNJP010013606.1:0-12124 GCA_039602395.1 Deinandra increscens subsp. villosa
TCATTCCAATAAGTTGACCTACAACGAGTCAACGACCTATTAGTATATTACAAAGATGTATAGAATTTTTCTTATAAAGAAGATGAAGATCCCAAAAATGAAGAGCATCTTCACTTGGGCTCCAATAGGATTGGGCCTTGTCCTAGTGAAGTTCCTATCTCTTATGTCTTACCTAAATCGAAATCTAATGTGTACGTTATTTTTCACTTTTATATTTTTTTTCCTGTAATATGTATAACTAAGAGCGATGAATTTAAACTAATAAACAATAATAAAAATCGATACGTTGGTGGTTATGTGTTTAAATATAGAGACCACCACCTTTTACATAATGCCATAATGGTTACTCAAAAAAGTATTTTGTTTATTCGTGACAAAAACTGTTGGTGTTTAAATTTATCAGGTGTGGAATGTGATGTATTTATGTTAAAAAACTAAAAATTATTGTTAAAAAAACTTACAATACATCTCTCACTGTGTTGAACTTACCATTTAAACCCTAAATTTTCAAGTGTTCTGTTTTTTTTTTCTTTTTTGGCAAATAACATATTGACACATGTTCTACTTATAGGTTTTTTTTTAACATTTAAAATACAATGTTTATAAAAATTTAAATATATCGTTGCAAGCGGTTGTTTTAATTAATATTTCGATGTAACTTCCGTTCAAAATGAATTTACGTGTGATAATTTATAAGTGATCCAAACACATATATAAAAGTTATTAAAGTTGTATACATGAAACATGTAAGGCGATCAGGTGCACATCAGTGGCAGATCCAGGAAAGAATATCAGGGGTAGCGGGGACTAACGAGGGTTCGGGGGCAGCGCGCCCGAAAAATTTTTTTAGGTAGTTAACGGGCTTTTAATCATATTTTTAAGAGACTTTTGATCATAATTTTAAGTAAAAGCCATAAAATTTCTTCCAGGGGTCGCGAAAAATTCGTTTCAGGGGTCGACGAAAAACCGAAAACCTATAAAAAAAAAATTTGCACGTCGGGGTAAAAGTTCAGGGGTAGCGGCGCTACCCCTGGGCTGTATGTGGGTCCGCCCCTGGTGCACATATTATTGCATAAGCTATAAGTGAAATATTTTTTTAATGTAATTTTTAAGATATGTTGTTTGACAACATTTTGACTCTTTTATCGTGTTTATCTATCTGCGTTTCAATGCAAGTTTCATTCAAAACAGAGTCATACATAATAATATTAGCACTTATGTACACGTCACTAAAACTGTACACATATTCAACATCATTTTTTTCACTATACAAAAAACCTATATGTTAATTTTTTTCAGCGTTTAGCATGTCGCAAGCAGTGGTGGACTTGCACCGCGTAGTGAGAAATTTATATTGCGTAGTGAAATTTTTTTTTTTTACGTTTTAGGTATTTCGATACCTCTGAAACAGTTTTTCCACTGATCGTTTCTCCCCGAACTTTTAGTCTATATCAGCCACAGCCAGCCACTGACTCGCAAAACTCAACAAGTATTGGTTTAATACAAGTTTTTCTTCTAAATATAAGACCAAATATGATATAAATGAAGGGTACGCTTTGTAAATAATTTAAATGAGGGGACATATTTATGAAAGTAGTGTAAAGTTGGTGGTAAAATTGTTGATAAATGAGCCTCGTGGGAAGAAAATGGAAAGTGAGGGAGAAGGGCCAACTTTGTCTGACGGTGTCCTTGACCGCTGCTGGATAAAACCGTGACCTCTTTAACTTTTTTCTTCCCCAAATTTATGATAACAAGCAAATCAAATAAATATATTAAATACTAGGTTAGTAACCCGTGTAATACACGGACTGAATAGATAGTAATAATATTTGATAAATACAAAAGAAAAAGATAATGATCAAAAAATTTGAAAATTATGATTGATATAAAATTCTTATAACATTTAAAATTTTATTATGTTTGACAAGTTGTTTATTATTTTCCATAAAAGACTAAAATTATTGAGTATATTAATAAAATCTACATAAATTTTATCAAAATTTAAAAATAAAATTTTAGTTTTGATAAAATTGGTAATTAATCTTAATTAATGATTACTAAATTGGTAATTATTGTGAGCTTGACATGTGGCGTTGGTGATGTGGACCACTTATAAATGAGACATGTGTCAACATTTTTATTGTTTTATTAGAATTAAGACTTTTTCTAAAGTGGTATGTCAAATATCTTATTATATTAAATATTTGCTAAAGTGGTACGTCAAATATCTTATTACAGAAATGTATAAATAAATAAATAAAAACATAAAAAGTAAAATCATTTATTTTATTTTATTTTATTTTAATTTAGTTTTATTAATTTTCTAATCGTAGTTTAGTTTCTATGTAGTCTAAACTAGTAATATCGTGTTTCAAAAATAATATAATTAATGATTTTATATATAATAATTATTATATTTTAAAACATAAATTTAAACGTAAATGTATAAAAGTTAATTAATATTTAAAACTAAGTAATGTATAAATACAATTATAAATAACAAATAATAAAAATTGAAGAACTACAAAATTATATATTAAGATAAGTATAATTGAATTTTTATAATAATTTAGTAACCTTTAAATAATTATTAGAATAAGAAAACTTATATCTTTAATATTTAATTGTATAAATAAATTATTTAAAATCATTAGGTTTTAAAATAAAAGAAAGTTGTTATTTAATAGGAGAGTGATGCAAAAAATTAAAATGAAATGAAAGTGCATGTGGGAATGAAGTAGGGTTAGGTTATTTTAAGAAGTTCATTTAATCTAAAAAATCTAAAAAGGTTAAGAATGATTTGAAGCCATTAACTTTGTTAGTATGATGTAATTAATGTCTGAGATTAAAATTGATGGAGAAAAAAAATGTATTTTATTCTTAGTCATTTTTGTTATTTTTTTATCAATTCTCTCAATTTTTTAATGTCCGTAATTTTTATATACGACATTATATTTTTTTTATAAATTAAACCATAAAAATGAGTGTTTTGTATCTTCAAAACAAGCACAATGTTGCTATATATAGTTATAATAATAAAATTTATGTTTTTCAGCTTCTATGTTTTCTAGTGTGTGATTGTGCAATTTACCTGTCATTGTGTTGGTTTTATGTTTTTTAAAAATTATTAGTTCTGAATAAAATAATTATAAAATAATATCATTGTGTACTTCTACCGTGTAAAATAATAACAAATTTATCTAATACATAAAAACAATAACAAAACCACACAAAATGAGTTAAAACATAAAAAACAATGATGATTGCATACTACATAGTGACATGAAACACAAGACACAATAATATGAACATAAGACAATGATCTGAACTTAAGATACAGATACAATGATTAGAACGTAAGACACAACGACTAAAATACTTCCACATCCTTTAAAAATAATAAAAAGACCCATGTCAAGTTCATAATTTTTCTTAAATTTACAAGACTTATTATTTGAACCTAACTCAATTGAACTATATTATTTGTATATATAGAGACATTATTTCCTAAAAGCTCCATATTTGCGAGAAATCACGAGAAGTAGTGAAAAAAATTATTATTAGAAAATTCTTGCGATGCTACGACAACTATAATTTATAATACGATATGTGTCCTTGTATTTAAAAGACAATTTTTACAGCTGACTTACTTTTTACTTTACTAGTTTACTTATATAAATCATTAAAAAACATTCACATCAGGTTCTCTATGTTACATTTTAACTTTAAATTTTAAGAAAAATATAAGAAATTACTATTTTCTCCCCTACATCAACATTTTCGTGTTTAAACTTTATCCTTAAATTTTAAGGGATAAATATAAGGAATTGGTAAATATACCAATCAATTACACATATACAGGTTTTTTAATGATAAGAAATCTAATGTAATTGTTTTCTAAAAGTACTTATATTTTGTGAATAAATGTGTTCTTTGAAAAAAATTATAAGGTTAAAGATAAAGAAACTGAAGTGAATGCTTTAAAATTCGATTATCATTTGATATATTATTCTAAGTTTTTATCTTTTATTTAGTTCTTTTTTAAAAGACTATTATACCCTATTAAACTATTAATTTTAATTTTAAGTAAATAACAAGTTTGTCATTCTCAAATGTATTATAATAGAGTATGAAAAAAGTGAATATGAGACTATCACACACCTAAGTTAGGTGTGAAATCGAGACTGTGGATTTTTGGAAGGTGTTGAAGAGGAACGAGTTCTCGCTTTTCCCTCAATGTTGAGCAGGTATGAGGAATCCCGATCTCTCTCTCCATCATCTCTTTGTCGCAGTAATATATGAAACTGGATATGTGTGTGAGAAGTGTGAATAAACTGGATATGTGTGTGAGAAGTGTGAATAAATGTGGGCTTAGAAGGACGTGTGACTTAACATGTAACAATATGATGCACCATTGGATTCATGTTGTGTAACATGCATCAAACACTTGTTCATCATTTTTGACAGTTAGTAAAATTACCCTACTTCAATCAATTATAACTTTTCAACATACCAATATTTACTTCAATCAGTTATAACTTTTCAACATGTTAATATTTGTTTTTGTCATGTCCAAAGGGATATATTAATGCAATACAACGGTGGCAGGAGGTAGCCGTGTTTGATGCAATTGTTTTCACAAGCGACTTCTAAAACTTTAAAGCCTCACATGAATATATACTTCTTATTTAACTTTATTTTAGGAGCAAGTAAACAATCTACTTATTTATTATTTATTATGGGACTTGAACATTTAACAAGGGAGATCATATAACTCCAGGGTATTTAAAGATAAGTAAAAGTATTATGTTAATTAATCTTCGGTGAATGCAGTACAATTTTCTCTGTTATTTGTGCATGTCCCGTTAGGACCTTTACAATGAGTTATATACTACATTTTTTGATGACATTATCATGACGAGGATAACCGCCTTGATAGCGACTTCTTGCTCCTGATTATCTGCCTTCATTCACGTCTTTGTAGTGGGACGCGTGGCGGCATCCTATTAGAGGATCAATGATATTCCGTGGTCCCTCTCCGACATGATATCCTAACAAATTGGTGGACAAACGTGCGAAACACCTGGCCGATCATCCCAGCCGGTTCAATTGATTTCTGGACCGGGCATACATGTTGCACCCCAAAATAATAAAATGAGAAAATGGTCAAGATTACTCACTTGATTAAGTGATAAAAGTCACACTTGATGCACGTTGAGAACGGTTTGGACAACCCCGAAGATTACTTTAATAGAATATATGGTACAAAAGTGAATGAAATGAACTCGAACAACTTGGAGAATTCTAGATTCATAATTATCGGGAGCTTATGTGCTGTACAAATTGGAATGAAATAAAAACTTTCATCAAATATATATTTGATGAAGATTTTAGCAAAACGAGAATTTAAAATACATAACACGTATTATATGTATGTAGTTGTGGTTATAATATAATTTATATTAAATTTCTAATAGCATGAAATATATGATTCATGTGTAGATGAAAATAACACAATTACAATGATTAACACAATCGGGTCATAATAGCAATCGAAGTTGAATTTCCTCCAACATAAAATGAATGTTGTAATAACAACTTCTGTTGTAGAGTATTTTCGGGCTCAAAAGTTTTTTGTTTTTTTATTTACAAAAACATGTTAAATGATTTAAATGAATGTTGTAGTAATAACTCTTAATCAAATTGTCAATGAAAGTTGAACATTATTTCATTGATTTGATGCATGTTGATGTATTAATTTAAATTTTAACTATAGAAATTTATCAGAAATATGGTATAAAGATCGATTAACACTAGAATACGAAGATTACAACCACAAATTGAAACAAACAACAGATCTTTGAAACACGAAAGATCTGATCTCAACATACGAAATAATCATCAACACGATGATTTAGATAACTCTCCACACTAGGAAACTATCACTACGAACTAACAGGTAACAAGATTCAACAGGAACCGATGAATCTCTGAGGAACCCTAGAACAGTGATGAAGAGACGAGAGAGATGAGCGGCGCACACGAGAGAGGAAAAATGAGTTCTCTTAACCCTAACAGCAGCTCCAGCAGTCTTTTATATCACTGGAGCTCCAACAACCCGAACGGATCCTTTCAACAGCCCCAACTGACCTCTCCTCTTTACAACAGCATCCTGGGCCAAGGGCCAACAGGCCCAAGGCACCTGCACAAGCCCACAAACACCAAATAATAAAACTGGAAATATAAACATAAAAACACTCTATATTTTTAACATCCCCCCTCAGTTTTATTGCTAAAAACATCATGCATATTAAGTCTAGAACAAAAATCTTCATGTTGTTGAATCATTAAACCTTTGGTAAACAAGTCTGCCAACTGATTTTTTGAACTTACACCTACAGTTTTAATGCACCCTTTCATAACTTGATCACGTAAAAAATACAAATCAAGCTCAAAGTGTTTGGTGCGATCATGAAACACAGGATTCGCAGATATGGAAATAGCAGCAGTATTGTCACACATAAGAGGAACAGGTAATTTGACAATTATATTAAGTTCACTCAACAAATTTATAAGCCACATAATTTCACAAGTACCAGCACACATAGCCCTATACTCAGCTTCTGCTGTAGACCTGGAAATAGTGCTTTGTTTTTTGCTTTTCCAGGAAATCAAAGTGTTACCCAAAAAAACACAGAAACCAGTTACAGATTTCCTAGTTTGCAAACATTTAGCCCAGTCAGCATCAGTAAAGACCCTAATATCATTCAAACACCCTTTGGTAACAAGAATACCCATACCAGGAGCCTTTTTAAGATACCTAAGTAGTCTCAATGCAATTTGAAGATGAGCGGAAGTAGGCTGATGCATAAACTGACTTAAAAAATGCACAGAATATGCAATATCTGGTCTAGTATGTGACAAGTATATTAATTTTCCAACGAGTTTTTGATAACCTGTTATATTACTTAAAACTGTATTGGTCCTAGCACAAAAATTGGAAAGCACATAATTTTGCTCTATTGGACAATTGACAGGTTTGCTACCAGACATACCAAATTCAATCAACAACTCAAGACAATACTTCCTTTGGGAAAGACACAAACCATTATCAACAGGAATCACTTCAATCCCTAAGAAATATTTAAGCTTACCAAGATCCTTAATTTTAAATTTTGAATTTAAAGCACTCTTAATATTTTCTATTTCTGTTATATTATTCCCAGTAATGACAATATCATCCACATACACAAGTAATATAACAAAAACATTTTTGAAAGACATGGTAAACAAAGAATGATCACATTTACTTTGAACAAACTTAAGATCATACAACACCTCAATAAGTCTTTCATACCACATTCTAGGGGCCTGTTTTAACCCATATAAAGACTTGTTTAACTTACAAACTTTAGTCTCATTACTAGAATAATAACCTTGAGGCAATGTCATATAAACTTCTTCATTTAAACTCCCATACAGAAATGCATTATTGACATCTAATTGAAATAAGGGCCACCCATTAGATATAGCAACAGTTAAAATGCATCTAACAGTAACCATTTTCACCACAGGTGAAAAGGTCTCATCATAATCAATACCCTCTTTCTGACTATATCCTTTTGCAACTAGCCTAGCCTTGAACCTTTCTATTTCCCCTGATGACTTGTATTTAATTTTATAGATCCATTTACATCCTATCGGTTTTCTATGCTTAGGCAAATCTACCAGAGTCCAAGTATTATTCCTATGTAAAGCCTCAATCTCATCATTCATGGCTGCAACCCAATTTGGATCTTTAGCAGCTTCAAAAAAATTCTTAGGTTCACAACTTTTATTTAAGAGAGTGACAAAACCCCTACTTTCACATGACAGATTTGAGTAATTTACAACCTTTTCGAGACCATACTTGACTTTACCCTCAACTACAAAATCATTCAAATTTTTAGGTAAACTTGAGACTCTACCAGACCTTGTTCTAAAGGTGACAGATGGGGTTTGTGAACTGACATCACATCCCTCAGACATAACTGTTTGTTTTGTAATTTGATCAACAGTTTCAGCAGTCTTATCAGAAACATCATCACCCTCAGCCCTTCCTGAAGGTGAACCTGAGCTACTGGGTA
Source organism: Deinandra increscens subsp. villosa (assembly GCA_039602395.1). Classification (NCBI taxonomy): domain Eukaryota; kingdom Viridiplantae; phylum Streptophyta; class Magnoliopsida; order Asterales; family Asteraceae; genus Deinandra; species Deinandra increscens. The sequence goes on from JBCNJP010013606.1 coordinate 8,127, forward strand.
AAACAGTCTTACCATTATCTGCCCCCCCCCTGCAGTAGACTCAGAGGACACCCGCGGTGACTGAGGTCCATGATGAGGTTTATCAATATTAGTATTCTCATCATTGGGACCACCGTCACCATTAGAATTTGGAAAACCATTTGAATCATACAGATCAAAAAAACTAATGGTTTCTGAATCAGAAACCAGTTGTTCATCCAAAACATTTGATTCAATATGTATTTTAAAAGGAAAAATGGATTCATAAAACCTGACATCTCTGGAAAAAACTATTTGTTTATTATCAAGACTCCACAATTTGTAACCCTTTTTTGAATTAGAATAACCAATAAAAACACACTTCTCAGCATGAGAGCTAAACTTATTTGTATTATTCAAAACTGTACTAAAGCAAAGACAGCCAAAGATTCTAAGGTGACTTAGTGAAGGTTTGAAGCCATAAACTAACTCATAAGGAGTCTTGCCACCTAAAACAGAAGAAGGAGTTCGATTAATCAGATATGCAGCAGTCAATACACACTCACTCCAAAACCTAAGGGGCACCTTACTCTGAAAAAGTAGAGCTCTAGCAACATTCAACAAATGCCTATGCTTCCTCTCAACAATACCATTTTGTTGTGGAGTATAGGCACATGAAGTTTGATGAATAATACCTTTCTTTTGCAAAAAACCAGTGACCTGTCTATTAACAAATTCAGTACCATTGTCACTTCGGAAAACTTTAACCCTTTTATTAAATTGTGTTTCAAGAAGACTACAGAATAATTGAATATTACAAAAAACTTCATCTTTGTGTTTTAAAAGAAAAATCCAAACAGCCCTTGAGTAATCATCAACAATAGTTAAAAAATATTTATATCCTTCTCTGCTCTGAGTTTTATAAGGTCCCCATACATCTAAATGAACCAACTCACCTAACTCATTGCTTTTATGATCACTTATAGGAAACGGTTCTCTATGCTGTTTAGCTCTATGACACACATCACAAGGTTCTGTAGCATCTTGAACACCAATTTTAAAATGCAATTTTAGAATTTTGAGAGCCATTTCAGAGGGGTGTCCCATTCTAGCATGCCAAAAATTATCAGCCTTACTACTATTACAACACACACAAAGAGACACACCTGACTCACCACACACATACAAACCATCAAATTGTCTACCAGTCACCAGGACATTCTTGGTTAACAAATCCTGAATATAACAGAAATGTTCATCAAATTTAACAGTCAGTTTACTATCTCTAGCAAGTTTAAACACAGAGATCAGATTAACACAATAATCAGGCATGACAAACACATCATACAAAGTAACTTTGTCATTTAGCCTTAAATCTCCAATTTTAGTAACAGTAGCACTAGTTCCATTAGGGTGTTTAACAGTTATATTGTATTCAGAAACATCCATAACATTTATCAAATTCTCATCAGTCATGACCATATGCTGATTTGCCCCAGAATCAATAATCCACCCATTTTTTCCCTTAAGAAACTTTTGATTGGAAAAAGTATACACTCTGGGACACAAACAAGTAGAAGAAAAACCTCTACCTGAAACATGACCACTTGATGACCCCTCATGACTCTTTTCAGATAGCATGCTCAAAAGTTTAGACATTTGTTCAGCTGTAAGTGTACTAACAGGATTAAAACCATGATTATCAGCAGAATCAACACCATTATTTGTTGTACAAGTATTGACCCTCTTAGATTGACCACCCCTAGGTTTCATCCAAGGTGGATACCCAATAATTTCAAAACATTTTTCAACGGTATGTCCCACCTTATTACAATGAGTACATTTTAGATTTGGATTAGGAGTTCTGACAGGCTTTTTCTTATTATCAAAAAAATTGTTTGCCTTAGAGACAAATCCCATAGAGGTATTCTGATTTTTTGAATTTCCATAATTTCTATGAGACTCTTCTCTAGACAAAACAGAGAAAGCTTCCTTTACAGAAGGCAACTCTGTTTGAATTAACAAATTAGTCCTAACAGATTGATAACTTCCATCCAATCCCATCAAGAATTGCATCAGCTTGATTAAATGAGAGAAATCATTATATTTCTTAGAGGCATCACAAGTACAGGTTGGTATTTGTAAAATTTGATCAAGTTGCTTCCACATCATGTTAAGTTTATGATAGTATTCAGTTACAGACATACCACTCTGTGTAAAAGCATTTATTTTCTGATACAAATCAAACACAACTGACCCATCTATTTTATCATAAGTATCCTTCAATTCTTTCCACACTTCAGAGGCCAAATTTGAGTAAACATGACCTAAATACAAATCTTCACTCACAGAGTTAAGGATCCATGTCAAAACAATTGAATTACACCTATCCCATTGTTTTTTCAATATTTCATTATCAGTAGATTTCTCACAGGTGCCATCTATAAATCCATACTTGTTTTTAACTTGTAAAGCAAGTTTCATAGCATTGGCCCATAAAGTGTAATTTTCAGAACCTTTTAGTTTTATACTAACAATGGTTAAGTGACTTGAATCACTGGCATGAAGATACAGAGGATCACTGGCATCTAATTTGCTAACAAGAGTGGCAGAAGTGGATGGTCTATCACCATCAGTCATTTTGACAGATCACAAGAAACACACAGAGAAATATCACACAACCAAGAAAAACACACCAAAACAAACACCAACCACAATCACAGACAGCAAATATCACAAATTCCACAGCAAATATCAGAAATTCTTAAACACAGAGGACAAGGGATGTCTCCCCTTGTACAGCATGCAAGCGGTATCACCAGTCCGCCACTGGAGTGGAGTCAACAGACCACTACTGTTTTAAACTAAATCAGAAATGTAAAGAGTAAGGAAAGATCTCACCCAGAAATACCCAAGTTAGGGTTTCCAAATCGAGATCTGTAACCTTCACTTAGGGTTACAAGATCTACGATCAGCGCAGCAACAATATCAACCTCGAACACCAGGAACTTCGACTTGGATTGCCGGATCTGGAAGTGCTCCTCCACGGGTAGACCAGCAACTCTTATCCAAGAGCAAACACGATCCTCAGAAAGGAAGCTCGTGAGACAGTGACGGAGAGTAGACTACAGCCACCGGCACCAGAGGTCAACTTGACTTTTGTACCGTGTGGAGTCGAATCGCCGTTACCACTACGAGAAAACCCTAACCAAAACACGAGGATCGCAAATGGAGTTGCGATCGGTTCGTCGGAGACACTAATCGGCCCAGAAATTGGATCGATAACTCAACAGACCCTAAACCCTAACAGTCGAGAGGACGAGACCAGTCAGATATCAAGAGCAAAGCTCTGATACCATATCAGAAATATGGTATAAAGATCGATTAACACTAGAATACGAAGATTACAACCACAAATTGAAACAAACAACAGATCTTTGAAACACGAAAGATCTGATCTCAACATACGAAATAATCATCAACACGATGATTCAGATAACTCTCCACACTAGGAAACTATCACTACGAACTAACAGGTAACAAGATTCAACAGGAACCGATGAATCTCTGAGGAACCCTAGAACAGTGATGAAGAGACGAGAGAGATGAGCGGCGCACACGAGAGAGGAAAAATGAGTTCTCTTAACCCTAACAGCAGCTCCAGCAGTCTTTTATATCACTGGAGCTCCAACAACCCGAACGGATCCTTTCAACAGCCCCAACTGACCTCTCCTCTTTACAACAGCATCCTGGGCCAAGGGCCAACAGGCCCAAGGCACCTGCACAAGCCCACAAACACCAAATAATAAAACTGGAAATATAAATATAAAAACACTCTATATTTTTAACAAAATTTCTTAGCATGAAGATTTATATGGGAGCAATAAAATAGAAAGAAAAAACGTATCCGGTGTTTGATTTAGTTCCTGCTTTGTACATAAGTTGGGAATGTGTCAGATCGTTTCGTAATTTGATGTCAACCTTACTTTTTTTACTTTTATGCAAGAGGTTGTTTTCATAATTTCAAATTATGACCTCAA
>JBCNJP010013607.1:0-12124 GCA_039602395.1 Deinandra increscens subsp. villosa
GAGTGTTTAGTGGGGCAATGAGGGTCGGTTGGGACCAATAAGTCCTAGTAAGGTGTGTCTTATATAACCAATAAGTTGTGTTTAGGACCAATGATGGCCCAATAATGTGTGTTTAAGGGAAATGAGGGTCAGTTGGGACCAATGAGTCCCAATAAAGTGTGTATATAATCAATATGTTGTGCTTACGACCAATTATGGCCCAATAAGGTGTGTTTAGTTGGGACCAATGAGTCCCATTAATGTGTGCATATAACCAATACGTTGTGTTTAGGACCAATGATGGCACAATAATGTGGGTTTAGGGACAATGAGGGTTTGTTGGCACAAATGAGTCCTAATAAGGTGTTTATATAACCAATAAGTTGTGTTTACGACCAATTATGGCCCAATATGGTGTGTTTAGTTGGGACTAATGAGTCCCACTAAGGTGTGTATATAACCAATAAATTATGTTTAGGACCAATGATGGCCCAATAAGGTGTGTTTTGTAGGGCAATGAGGGTCGGTTAGAACCAATAAGTCTTAGTAAGGTGTGTATATAACCAATAAGTTGTGTTTAGGACCAATGATGGCCCAATAATGTGTGTTTAGTTGGGACTAATGAGTCCCACTAAGGTGTGTATCTGTTCATCTTTATCTATTTAAAAGTGTTATATTTAACTAGGTCTCTTATTTTAATATCGTTATTTTAATATCGTTATGTAGTTTTTTTATATTTTTCGTTTTTTATGTTGTGTTTTAGCAATGCCATTATTTTGTATTCTTGCACTATCGCACGGGTAGTAAAATCGAGAAGCTTAAGAAATGTGAGTTTCAAATGTTTGGCCTGGGTGGCTGGGTTAATTACCGAGATGGTGGGCAAAGACAAGACTATCTAGGGCATGTGATATACATGGTGTTGAAAATTGGTGTTATCATGCCACGTAGACGATGACTGGATAACACCATTTCATAACACCAAGTGTGGTATACATGGTGTGATGGTGTGGTGTTGAAGATTATTTTATTAATTCTTTTTTACTTTTTCTTAAATTTGAATAATACTTAAACATTTTAAGTAATAAAAATAAAACATTACAAGTATTAGAAATAAAAATAAAACATTACAAGTATTAGAAATTACAAACGCTTAAAAAATACGTAAGAACTAAGTCCAACTCTTCCTCCGTGTCCCATTTCTTCTTCCCTTGCGGTTCAAGCGTTCCAACAACTTTCTCTTTACCCCTACGTCGAGTTTTCTTAGATGATTTGGGGGCTTGTGTCTACGGGATGATTTCCAAGTCGTCATCTTCTTCAACGGGTGTTTGTGGTCTTGATTGTGAAAACATTTGTGGTGGATGTTGGGATGGTGGGAATTGAGTTGTTGGTATTTGACCCCATGCCGCGTAGTTTTGGTACGAGGGGTTCGGGTTGTAGGCTTGTGGTGGAATTTGGCCGGTACCCACGAATAACGGGTTAGATTGTCCCGAAAATGTTGGCATATTCCACGGGTTTTGATTGTTTGGATCTTGGTTGGGATTCATTGTGGTGGTGATTAAAAAATATAAAGAGAATATAGAGGAAGAAGAGTAGAAAGTAAAAAAATGGTGTTAAAAATGAGTTGAAAATGAGTTTTTATAGGTAAAAATGGTTAATTTTTTTTAAATGTCCCAACGGCTTCATTTTTTTGACCGTTGGTAACGATCACATTCACACAACACCACCCCACCACGCCGTTGCAATCTTCACGAGAGGCTTCCACGCCAACCCAAAACGCGGAGGGGGGGGGGGGGGCGGTGTTCAACGTCGTTGTCGTGTTAAACGCCCCCATAACGGACCATACCGCATACCCTTAGTTTAATAAGATTGAATTTGAAATATTTGGATTGGTTTTAGGTTTTTGGTTAATGTGAAACTTGAATTTTAGGTATTGTTTGATTGTTGATTATTTATTCTCTAGTAATTTGCAAATTAAGATTATTTGTTATTTGTTTGTTAACTTCATAAAATTTGAATTTTAGGTACTACTAGTGGGTGACCCGCCGCGCGTTGCGGCGGCCTAACCATTTTTGCACAACGTGTCGATAGATATTTACGGACCACAGAAATCATAACTTGATCCTATCAAACCCTTCATATTTAGTAACATAACCTAAGCATTGCAACCCAAAATAGCATAATTTTACAAAAGGAGCAGCCACAATTCTGTTTTACATGGAAAGGAGCAAGCCATTCATTTACATACAACCTAATATTACATGACTAAAAGCTGGTTTTAACCATATAACATGAGGTATTTAGCAAAACATATGCCTCAAAACCAAACCCCTTGTTACTGTGCCATAGCAAATGAGTTTAACTTTAACTTTGACACATTCAAGTCTAAATACAACCTATCAAGTACATTCAGTTCCCTTATATCATTATAAACCTTGGAACCTCATAACAACGCAGCTAAGCAAAATCAAAATCAAATGGAGAATGAGAACAACCAATTTACGGTAAAATAAGACAAAAAAAAAATAACAAAAGGAAACCAAAAGCATAATAATTTGGGGACTGAATCCCATTTCCAAATTAAATCACAAAAACATAACATGCAAGAGAATGGACAACTTAATGTATGCAAAAGATAACAATCAAATACAAACCTGATTATGCCACGTCCAGAGGAATGTAGACGATCGTGATTGTGGAGCGTCACAGATACACAAAAGAAGAGCGTTAAACCTGTGAATAATTAAGCTATGTCAAATATACAAATATTAGATATTTAAAAAGTTCATATAATGGGTCTCCAAACTAAATATCATGTAATGGGTCTCCAAAAATATGATAGTTAGAATGCGAAATCAACAACTCTGAAGCTCTCGATTAAGGTTTACAAAGATGGTAAAATCATCTTACCGGATCATTTTGTTAATCAGAAACCCTAGAAAAGAAAACCCCCAAATTAAGAAGAGAGCAAAGTCTAAAATTAACACATACCTTGTCATAGAAGACGATCCATAGACGCCTGCAAAAACAAAGCAAACCTACAATCAGCAAATTTTTCAAAATCGATTGAGTCAAACACAAAAAAAAAATGAACCATAAATAATCAAAATAAGTTTTGCTCTTAATGAATACTCACTCTGCACATTCAGCCATTTTTTCTGAGTTTGGTTCTCAACAGTCTTTAAGATCAGAGACTTGTTTTCATCCAAGTACTGCATACATACACACACACAAAAAAAAAAAATTAATGCTTTGCAAACCTCAATCAGCTGATAATAAGTCAGCTTGCCAAATCACTTAGCCGGTATTACCTCATATAAAAAACAAATCAGATCAGCAGGGCCCTTGCTGTCCATTATGTAAAGCTGAAACAATAACAAAACAGTTTTAAAGAAGAGATTACATATGAGAAATAACTCCATATATAGCATTTCATCACCACAAATAATTAACGGATAAAGTAAATCTATACACATGTCAACCAAAATTAAGAACCTACAGGCCCAATAAATTAGAAATCAGGATATATTAGCAAAAGGCATCCACATCCCAAATTACTTGAGAAAATGGAAACACGTAATACAAACCGAGTTCAAATAAGCAGCACCTAAACAAAATCACACCATAATTGAAGCAAGATATACAGATTACACAACCTGTACCTCGATCTAAATAGGAATCATCACAGATTACACTCCTACAAAAGCAATAACATTTAGAAAATAAAACAACTTTATTAACATATCTGGTAAAGTGCCAAATCTATTTCCTCTTAGTTAACATCCTAAATGTATAATAATTGAGAAAGTTACTATAAATGATATATTTAAAGAAGAAACACAACTTGGTAACCCATGAACTAAGAATTATTTGTGTTCTTCGGATTTTTCGGTTTGGTTTGTCGGGTTAATCAATTTTTATGCTCACCCCTGACTTAACACTCCTAACAATAGACAAAATCCACCAGCCTACACATGTGTAGTGAAAAATTAGAATAGAGAACAACGGCCCAAAAGTGAAACTACAACACATAAGTAAAAACTAACTTCAAAAGCAAGCTTAGAATTGCATCAGTAGTTGCAAAGTACATAATATGTATCAACAAACAAAACAAAGAAAGGGTTGAAAGTTACATGTTGACTATTTTCCCTCAGCAGCCATCCTCTTTCGTATTTCATGAGCAGTGTTGAATATCCCAAGTGTAGGCTGGTTGCACACGTAACATTTTTTCTTCTTCGCATGATGCTGCACATCAGAAGTTCCCCAAAAAAATACTTGTTAACAGACAAATATTTATTTGTAAAAAGTTAAAACATGAAGCGACAAAACAAACAATGTGTTTAACAGCAACAAAAAATCAAGGCAGTTATATTCGACATCCTTTATAATACAATGCGAAAAGAGGGTAAGGATTACCTTTCCAAACAGGGTGAGATCTAGGGGTTTGATGATCGGTTGTTAAAAATTGTCCTTCTGCAACTTTAGGCTTCATATAGATTTAAAATGACCATTATTAAAACAAACTCCTTTCTATCCACCTGTAAAACAGAAACAAAAGAATTATACCATTGTTTAAAAGGCACCAAACTAAAAAACATAAAAATTAAACAGTTATATATGCAGGTCATCTTATATGCGCATGAGTTTATGTATAAACTATTTAACTTATCAGGTAACAATTATATAGGATACTGTTTGATTGATTATTTCTAGAAAATACCATACCTTTAATAATATAGTGTAAACATTCGGAGAAGATTTACACATAATCATACCTTTTATACATTTAATAATCATACCATTGTTTATACATAATCATACCTTTTAGTTCTCATTCGGAGAAGATTTTATGTAAACAATTACATAGGCTGCTTGCTGCTTGACTGTCATTTCTAGTAATAAATCCAAATGATTTTAATAATATACACCAAAAAGTATGATTAATCTATGACACGGTCTTCAATAAAACAACTTCAAATGAGAAAAAGTTAAATGATTTATACATAATCATTCCAAATGAACTTATACAGTAACAATTCCAAATGAATATGTTTTACTTAAGACTATGTCATATGGGTCAATGTAAGAAGAGGAGCAATTTTGAAGTGAAAGTGGCATTCAGTTCAGGTGGTAATCTACTGTATAAGTTCAAGATAAGGCTGTTAAATCTGTACACAGACTGGAATAAAATATTTAGGAAGTTTGTGAGTTACCAAAACAGCAGTGCAACCATCTTCAATGGTAGGGCAAACCTACAATCAGAAAACAAAGCAAACATTAGGCATTTATAATGTGTATTGCTTAGCATCTTTATGCAAGAACCAACCTACAATCAGAAAACAAAGAAAACATTAGGCATATAAAACTGTCCATATATCCAAACAAATACTACAAAATCAGTTGCAGGAACTACTTAAGGAGATGCAATAGGAAGATTTCATCAGATTTGTGACATCCATCAGCTTTATAAATCGAATCAAATCATAACATAACCAAAATCATCATAAACGTGGGCAACAAAACCATACAGAAGCTGCAAAAAGATAAAAATGAAGTCAACAATCTTCTAAGTGATGGTGGACAAATTACTTCAAATTTCGAACAGATTTTTACAAAACAGAAAACGCACCTTCACGGAACACACGCAAACTGTGAATAATTGAAGGCCTGAAGGACTTAACCCTAATCGCTCCCTTCAGAAGAATTTGGTTGGCATTCTTTCTAAACAAACAACGAATTAGAAGAAAACGAATCAGAAGATAACGGCTGAAGAAACCCTAGGTAAACAATCCGAAGAAAAAGAAAAGAGAACTTACCGAAATCGTGGAAGAAGAGAACGAATCGTGGAATGGTGGCGGCTACCACCATCGCCGCTGGCCTCGGTGACATTCGACAGAGAGAGATCACGGCTAAGATCTGTGAGAGAGCAGAAAGCAGGGATTGAAAGGGTGAGAAGGTGTAGGTGATGGTAGAAAGCCAGAGAGGTATGGTGACTTGTGATCAGTAGGTATTAGGTATGGCCTTGTAAAGTGGGCTTCAAATCCGGTAACACAAATAACCTCAAAGTTGAAAAGAATTACGAAAGTGCCATGAACCAGGGGCTAGTATGAAAGTATGAAAATAACTTGGTGTCAAAAAATGAAAATGATGAAACCTAACTATTTAAAAGATGTATTTTTATATTTAGGTACTATGGAGAACAACCCGAAAATTTATATTAGTTTAGGAACCATGATTATATTAGGGGAGGCGGTATGGTGGTGGCTCTAAGGGGCGGCTCTAAGGGGAACCGCATGGCTCCAAGGGGCTTCCATACCGTGTGATGTGGCTTGAAACCACGCGGTTCCAATTTTGGTGATTTTCGGTTCCACCAAACCATGTGAAGCCGGATGATTTGGTGATGATTTGGTGTGTGTGCTCCAAGGGAACCGCATGGCTCCAAGGGCTCCAAGGGGCTTCCATACCCTCTCCATTTGGCACCAAGACCTTCTCTCTCATTCTCTCCATGTGCCACTACCTAATTGGATAAAAGTTTTAAAGCTATATGGCTTAGGGGCAACCATACCGCCTCCCCTTATGTGACCATCATGCATTTATGAATCCGTTACTCTTTCTTGTTTTTCAGTTTATCCATCAAGATGTCATCATAATAGCTTCTACCACCTCTTTCTTCCCGTGAACCATCATTAGAGACTCGAATCAATTCGCAATAGAACTCTATACTAATAGCAATCTTGAAGATGTTTTATTTATTTGCTTGTTTTTTTTGTACATACAATCTGTGTAGTTTATGAATAGTGTAAATAAATACCATTAACCACTATTTATTTGCTTGTTTTTTTTTACATACAATATGTTTAGTTTATGAATAGTGTAAATAAGTACCAATTAACCACTAAAAACATCATCATTAGTCCGTTAGCTGGTTGTGTAAAAAACCTCAAAAAGAAATGTTATTTACACAGAATTTGCCGTTCTGAAAAAATACAATTTTTTTAGAAAACTCATATTACAACTCCAAAGTTTTTTATTCTTTTTTAAACTACTAAAGCAGCCTCTAATAATGAACGGTCTTAAATTCCTTTTAGTTGAAGCCCACGAAACCATTTAAATTCTTAAAAGCCCAATTGAATAACTTTGAGCCCAATCTCCCTTTATTCCATTTTACATTTCCCGTTTCACGAAACCAAAATCTAACCAAAGTACCTAACATATATATTAAATTTTTTTCTTTTCATTCACATTAGAAAATATCAGTTTATAAAATCAGTGGTATAAAGTTTGACTCACGACCTATTGTTGGTTGTGTTCAACTTAATAATAACACTGTAAGTTTTTTTTTCTTCATAACTTACTAATTAGAAAAACAACTTAATATATTATACTGGATGTGTTTGGCGTACTAGCTGAAAAGCTAGCTGCTAGCTGATAAATTATAAGCTAGATGATAAGCTAGCTGATAAAAATAACGTTTGGTAAAAACTAGCTGATATACTAGCTGAAAAATATAAAATGACATAAAAGTACATGTCATAAATGTAAATAAATATATTTATTTATAAGTTAGGGAAGGGTAAAACTGGAAATATTATAAAAGCTAGTCGAAACGCTACTCCAACTAGCTTTTCAAAAGCTAGCTTTTTGACGTTACCAAACGGAGCTTATAAAAAAAACTAGCTTATTAAAAAAAGCTCCGTTTGGTAACGTCAAAAAGCTAGCTTATAAGCTCAGCTTATGGCACGCCAAACACGGTAGGGCATGCGATATACCTCTATTCTGAGCTCACTGGAACACCACCCCACCTAGGCATAGGTTGATGGTGTGAGTTTCGGGTGTGAGAATTGCAACACCACATTTTCCTGCGTGAGTTTGAATAACTTTAACTAAACTTGATGCTTATCCGGCCACTCTCAAACGTAAAATGACAAAAAGAAAAAAAAACAGGGTTATATATAAAATAACATAACTATTTTGGTAAATCTCATGGACGTAAATCAGAGCTTACTCAACATAATCTGTGGTATCTTCTAACAAAGCAAAAAATCACACAATAGATTAGTGTTATGTGTGCATAATCACACGGTAAGTTATAAAGATAATATTTTTATATATCACTATGATACTCATATTACAATAAAAAAAGAGTTATTTTATAGTATACTAGGTTAGTAACCCGTGTAGTACACGGACTGAATATAATTATGATTGATATAAATTTTTTATAATATATTAAATAATAATTTAATGCATTTAAGAAATTTATTCTGTTTGACAAGTTGTTGATTACTTAAAAAAACTAAAATTATTGAGTAAATTAATCAAATCTACATTAATTTTATCAAAATTTAAAAATAGAAATTTAGTTTTGACAAAATTGATAATTAATCTTAATTGATGATTTACTAAATTGGTAATTGATTGTGAGTTTGACATGTGTCGGTGATGATGTGTACCCTCCTTTATAAATGAGACATGTGGCATAAATTTTAGTGATTTATTAGGATTAAGATTTTTTTTCTTCAGAAAATAATAATGCATATAAAAGTCATTTTTTTTAATTCTTCCAATTCCTTTTTACCTAAATGTCAAATAAAATTTTAACATTGAATTGAATGATTGATAAAAAAATTCAGAACCCTTTCTATTATTTTCGTGGAATAAATACCCATGTACTTTAATTTTCTTTAAAATTAAGTGTGCTTGAAAAAGGACTTAGACTCTCCAACACTAACCCAAATCCTTTCATAAACAGTTGTAGTCTGCATGTCACATCAGTTTTTTACCCATCTTTTATAACATTCTCACAAACATTTTTTAGCCCCAACATTGTCCTTTCCACAAACACCCTATATTTATATATTTATATTTATGTTTGTGAGAGGAGAAAAAAACCCTACAGATCCATCTTCATGCGCACGTCGGGAAGGATTTAGGTGGGACGGACGGAGGAAGGATATACTCTACAATGATGCATGTGGGACAAACACCCCAAATAGGATGCCACATCATACGGATGTGCGCTCCATCATGTTACGATGAAGACAGTCTTAACATTAAAGAAAAAATATTTAGAATTGACGGATGTATAGAAATTTGACGTTAGCTAACGTGACACGTTTAAATTACATATGCTAGTAATTTAAAGTCTTTAATTTATATAACTTTATTTATGTTTGTGCATCCTCTAAAGACACAAAGCGTCACTTAATAATGAGCTACAAGCCTACAACCAACTGAAAACTAATCAAACAATTAGTAACATAAACAAACTATTTACACAATCAACCCTTCTAGATGTTTGGATGTTGGAATTCTAATCCTTCAAGTCTACCGCTCATGAGTTGTAAATCATTTGTAATCAGCTTGGTAAAAACTCACTCGCAACTCATCTTCAACTGAGTTTTCTTGAGCTACTTGTCTAATACAAACATTGGAGTCGAGTTCGACTGATCGAGCCTCGAAAATGGCTTAGATACATTTTCAACCTTGATTTTTTGTGTATATTGGTAATTTGGTAATTTGAATAATTTAAAATTATGGTTTACTACTCTACTTGTTATATATTATAAAAATCAAAATAACGAGTCAACTCACAGCCCAAGTTTTCAACTCAGTGTGAAGATTACGAGTGGAGCCATTTATATAAACTTAAACTAGAAAGTTGGTTCAATAATTTATACATCTACCTTAAAACCATCATAAAGAAACATGAGTTGTTTATTTTTAAATACTTTAAAGAATATTCACAATATAACTCGTTATCACTATACACTATAAAGAAATAAACAAAATAACACAATGACGAAGAAATATAAATAAAAAGCTTGGGTTGGGCTCCATTTGGGTGCTCTTTCTAACGCATATCTTTGAGGTCATGTGCGGTGTTCCCCTCTTTTGGGTTGGGCTTCATTTGGGCCGAGTCAAGGTAGATCCATTCATTTGTTTGGGCTGCTTTCACCTCTTAACTCATAAACTATTTATAGTCGATCCGTATATTATACAAGACGTTTTAAAAATAATATAAATTAATAACTTCATATATAACTATTATTATATTCTTTAAGTATACACGAGTGAAATAAATAAATAATAAATATTAAAAATTATAAATAACAAACAATGAAGATTTAAGAATTATAAAATTATATTTCAAAAATAAAATAGAACTCAAATCTTATTATAATTTATTAAATTTTTAAAAAATGAGATTAATAAGATTTATATTTTTGATATTTGATTATATAATTTAATTATTTAAAATAGTTAGTATTTAATAGGAGAGTAGGTTGGTATTTAATAATAGGAAAGAAATGAGGGAAAATTGTAATGAAAGTAAAAGTGTGGATGACACGTGACCAATTTGTTTTACTAGACTCTTCGTAGTGGGCGTTTTGGAGCCCCCTAGCGCCCCTAACACTGTCACCCGGAGCGCTATTAAGTCAAAATCCGCTTGACTCGTGAAGGTCATAGTACCATGTATTTGATGTAAGTTTGGAAATTTAGTCATTTTCAACGACTATTTTTTAATTTATTTTTTCCACTTATATCCTCTACATAACCCGTCATTTTACATATTTTAACCACATAAACTTAAAATTTCTTCTATTCCTCTCTAAATCTTTTAAATTTCTATCAACAATGTTTCCTCTCATGTTACCCTGGCGGAGCGAAGATGGGCAAGACGATTAATAATTTGTATGCTAAAAGCTAAGGAGGAGATGGGGTTGATGATCCTAATGGACCCAAAGGTGATGCTTACTAGGATCACGTAAAAGAAATGTATGACATAATATATGACGAGGAGATGGGGTTTGATGATCCCTTTTCACCAAGCCGTACATTGAATAAGCTAAAAAGGGAAATGGACGAGATTAGTCCCGGTTCTTAGAAGGTTTCACTGTATATATGCAAGATGGATGGACTTGTTGTGAGATCCGAACTACGATGAGCATGATAGTGTGTTATTAAAGAATCTTTTATCGAAAATGAACGATCAGTTATATGAAAAGTTGTTTAGTAAGTTAGAAATTTGGAAGCTTTTAAATGACATATATGACCCATATATGTAGTTTATATAATTTAATGAAATTATGGTTTGTTTACTTGTTAATTTAAATTAGAAAATAAAATATAATATAATAATTGTGTTGGTTTATTTATTTATTGAAATTAAAAAACAATAATTATGTAATCATTAGTGGATGGCTTTATGACTATACATCTTAAGGTCATAAAGAATTTTGCTAACTGGACTACCAAGTATCAGTTAACGTCTTATTCAGGAGCTTTATGACTACACATAATCTTAATATAGAGATTTATACTATAAGACTGTCCGCATCGGTGCTCAATCTGGCCGCCCGTAAGCCTACGTGGAGAAACCCCTCCAGCGGGCGTTGATGTTGGTGGAAAACGAGCGGAAGCCGCGACGGGGAGAGCCCTTAACCAAGGGCGAAGAAAAAGCTGTGAATGTGGGGCCCATTTGTAGTTTATTCTTTTTTTTTTCTCTCAACCGTAATAAACCTTTTTCTTTTCTTTTCTTTTTTTTATTTCTTTATCTTTTCTTTTTTTCTTTTCATTACTTTTTCTTTTTCATTTTTTTAAAACATACGTTTTATAAAATTTGAAACTAACATATTTAAACAACTTTAATTTATTATTTATTTATTTAATTAAATAATGGCTAGTTTTTTTGTGTTTTCTAACATCTTTTTTTTAATACCAAACGGTTATTCAAACAGTCAAAATAGTCAAACGATAAAAAATTTGAATCTCTGAAAAGTTATTGAAACGGCCAAAATAGTTCAACGGTAAAAAATTTGAATCTCTGGAAAATTTAAACCGCTCAAACGGTCAATCAAATTGGTTTTATTTCTATTTATTTATTTAAGTTTAAATTAATTAATTTATAAAATAAATATATTATTATATAAATAAAATATTTTAATATTAGATAAAACTATATTATATGAATAAAAATAATTAATGTATTGGATAAAAGAAATGGTGATGTGGAAATAAAGATAAGTTTCTGGGAAAGGCATTGTTGGGCTAATATCTGTTTGTAGGAAGGGCTTGAGAAAAGCTGATGTGGCAGAGTGACTGGACAACCCTTAAGAAGGCTGCTGTAACTGTTGCGGATGGTCTA